>VYZU01080316.1:18413-33964 GCA_013401355.1 Ceyx cyanopectus
GAAGAGTGCAGCTGACCTGTACTTCTCCCTGCTGCAAGGTAGGCCACTGGGGAGCAGTGCTGCTGGCACATCAGCAAGTGGCACTGCTCAGGAGGTGCCTCGTGCCAGGCCTCTGGAAAGGAGCCTTGCCCTGCTCAGGAAGGAGAGGCTTGCCAAGGGTTCCATGCCTGATGCCACTCGTGGTGCTCTCTACCAGCTCCAGGGCCCTTTGTGACTCCTCTTCCTTTTAACGTCATTCTGCTCCTTGCTGGAGGAGGAAATGTGGGTTTGTCTCCTGGATTATTGCACTGAGTATAAACTGAGTCTTCTAATTACCTCTGAGGAGCTGCTTTTCAGTGTAAACTGCTGTTTTATCTGCTGAGTAACAAGCTAGTTGCAGATTCACACTGCTGCTGTTTGTCTTAGGTGCACATAGGTGCTCATCAGCAGAGTGTCCAGCCACCTAGGATGATGCATTCCCTTGAAACCTTCCTCCTGACAGCACTTGGATAACTTTCCCTTGGCAGTCAGGTGCCCAGGTTTCTTGGGGACTGAGTTTTCAGGTATCAGGTGCTTGTGGAAACTGTTCTTCCAGGCTGTGGGAAGGGAAGCAGCTCAGTTTGGTTTAGTTCCCCCAGTCCCTGTGAGGGTGCACACTGGATAAAGGGAAGATAGGAGGCTGTGCAAGCAGGATTTGGAGAGCTGCTTCCCTAAAGTTTCATTCTTTTCATTCCCTCATTACTTGTGTCTGTCTGTTTGAGCTCACCCATCAGTTCACTCTCTTTTCTGCAGGTTTTATCCTTTCACTGGATGACTCTTCCCAGGAATGCAAGTTGAGATACATTCAGAATTTCAAGTGGACAGACACATTACAAGGCCAGGTTCCAAGGTGTGTGTGCTTTTATCCCTGCAGTGCCAAGAACCTTGAGAGTGCTCAGAATCAAATACACTCTGGTGATCTCTGCTACTGTGAAACTTTCCCAGTTGGCACTGTTGCCTGGGCAGGATCTTCTGAGTTTTGTGAGGTATAAATGTTGCTGAAGATCTGAATTTGTTCTTGTACTCCTGGTACAGGCAAAGTTTCTGGTTTAAATGGCAATAGAGATCTGTAAATGCCTGGGTTTATCAGGCATCTCTTGCTGTTGTAGGGAACTGTGCTGTATAAACACAATTTTTTCAAGCTCTTACCTAGAAGAGCTCAACATCCTCAAAACTTCTGCTCCCCTTGGAAGAAAACCCATTAAGACTCTTGTCATTTTCTCATGGTCATACACAGCTGTACTTGTGCCAAGATAATTCTTCTGACTCCCACACCTTTCTCTTTGAAGTTTACAGTTCCTGCTGAGCTTGGGACTTCCAGTTCACTCTTAAAGAGCATGTCCTTAGCTTCTGAAATCTCCTGCTGTTTGCACATGCTGTGTGACTGCAGTTGTATCAACACTTGCAGGGTCATTCATTTGAGATGCAGTAGACTCTTGACTTATTAACTTAGCAGCTACAGCTTTAAAGTAGACATTCCAGAGGAAGTTTTTCCATAAAATGTGCAATTTAAAAAAAAAAGGACAAATGTCAGCCACACCCAAAGCTAAATCATCTCCAGTTACTGTTTTAAAGTCAAAGCTCCCAACTGGGAAGAGTGTGCATCTGAACGTGGGATATTGTGAGCTCTTAAAGGGAATAAGTAAAAATTAAAGTCTCTTTGAGGCAGTTCAGGAGGTTCTGAGTTGGAAATTGTTGACTTCTTAATGAAAAATATGGAGAGAAAGATTGTTTTACTCTGAGAACTATCAGCAGAGCTTGTCAGGACAAAATGGAAAGCATTAAATTGTGTGTGGGGGGTTTCTGTCTGTCTTTCCTTAGCACCCAGCAGGATGCAGTGTTTGAACTGGTTTCCATGGGATTTAATGTAGCTCTGTGGTACACGAAATATGCATCAAGACTTGCTGGAAAAGAAGAGTAAGTGGTTTTATTTTCTCAGTAATGCCATTGCAGCAATATTCCACCAAGAAAGGAGCAGCCTGTGGCTGCTGAGTGCTCTGCTGGGTGCCCAGCTGAAACAGGAGGGGTTCAAGGAGGCAGTTGGCCCTGGGCTGCAGTGTCCAAGTGCTCTTCAGTCCCTTGTGCAGCTGAGAACAGAGTGTGCTGGTGCCATGTGGCTGTAGAAGAGTGTCAGCTCTCAACACACCTTCCCTCGCCCTGCTCTGCATGGGCAGGTGCAACACTGAACACTCAGAATCACAGCTCTGCTGGCTTGTAGCCCTAGAGATTTCTAAAGCCTGGCCTTTCAGCCCTTGAAAGCCATGACAAGACCTTCTGGCTCTTTATTTCAAATGAGTCCTATTTGATTATTTAATGACTGGGCACTCTAAGAAGCCTCTTTACCATGAGGGCAGCACAGCAAGGGGGACAGGTTACCTGGAGAGGTAGTAGAATCCTTCAAGACTCATCTAGACAAAGCCATAACTGACCTACTGGCTTTGACAGTCCTGTTCCAAAGCAGGAGCTGGGAGTAAATGACACCTAGAGGTCCTTGCTAACTGAAATGTCATGGATTTCTTCTGTATTCTCAGTATAACAGAAGATGAAGCTAAAGATGTTCACAGAAGCCTGAAGATAGCAGCTGGGATTTTTAAGCACTTGAAGGTAGAAAAACTCTCTTTGCTACCTGCTCTTCACACTGTCTCCAAATCCTTGTCTTTTGGTTTTAGAAAAGCCTCTGTTTGTTCTGATAAGGTCACAAAACCAGCAGATAGCTCCAACTATCTGAATGATGCAGGAAAAAGAAGGATATTAGTGTGTTGTGCTGCCACTCTGAGTCCCTGCTGCTCTTTCATGGCACTGCAAGCCAGCCTCCTTGGGACCTTCAGTGCCCCATCCATTTAGGAACAAGGGATTTGCTTTGTCATTGGCCTAAACTAACTTTGAGACTTGCTTTGTGCTCAGGAAAGTCACATTCCAAAGCTGATCACACCTGTAGAAAAGGGCAGAGACCTCGAAGCTCGCCTTGTCGACTCCTACATCATCCAGTGCCAGGCAGAGGCTCAAGAAGGTATCTGCAAGATATGATCTATGACCCTTGGGGAGTGGAAATGACAGTCTTGGTGGGTGGCTTTGTCTCCTGAAGTCTTGCTTGGTGGTTTTTGCCTTCTCCTGAAGGGCTGTGGCTGGGTGGGGCTGGTTGCTTTCAAAGAAACCTCAGTGAGAATTACAGGAGGAAAGTGCCAAAAGCAAGTCTGATATTACAGATGTAACCACTGGTGTGTGGCATTTTTCCTCTCTGCCTTTGCTCTCTTGTAGCCTCCCCCAAACAGAAATTCCCAGTTACCTCAGAAGATTGGCAGCTCTGTTCACTAGCTGTTCTTCAGACTGACCTTCCTTCAGCTTTTCTGGAATCCTTCTAGCCCAGAAACCATCTTTGTCCTGCAGTTTGCTTGGCTGCACAGTGCTTGTTTCAAAGCCCTGCCTGGGGTTTCAGAATGCTGACTGCTGATTGGAGATGACATTTTTCAATCAGACTTTCATCCTGTGCTCTGGAACTTTCTTTTTCAGTGACCATAGCTCGGGCTATTGAGCTGAAACACAACCCAGGGCTAATAGCTGCTCTTGCTTATGAAACAGCCAACTTCTACCAAAAAGCTGGTGAGTGTCTTGTTTTGTATCCTTGGTGACCTGGTTCCTGCACTCTTGCCAGCAGGCAGATTTCACCCTCCTGGCAATTGCAGTATTAACACTTGCATGGTGGATATGCCCTGGGGATTTGGCTTGTTTAGTGACTTCAAGGCTTCAGTTACCAGTGCAACAGAGAGATTTTCAGAGGGCCTTTTGCTTTGCTGGGAATCTTGAGGGTAGCTAATGGTAGGAAATGCTGGTGAGGGAAAGAGAAGGCAGAGAATATGTGATAGTAGCAAACAAATGGCTTGGTATAAACTGAGTTTCTACTGCCTTTGGGCAGCATGTTTCAATGCAGAACATGTGTATAGCAGGTTTGTTATGATGATCTAGATGATCCAGATGATCTGTGCTTTGCTGGGGCAAGCAGTGCAAAAATATGGCAGTCCATGTAAGAGATGGAATGCTGTAACTTATGTAGGTTTTCCTAGGTCACTGCTTAAACTAGGAATGGGTATTGAAATGCTGCCTAAAAATACTGAGGAGAATTAGCCTTCCAAATGTTGGGGACAGCAGTTCAGGGGCTCTGACTACATCACAGCTCAATAAACTGCAGGCTTTTGGTTGGTTTAGTTTCATTTTCTTTGTTTCCTTCATGAGTTTCTCTGTGCCTGTTCAGGAGTAATTGATGCTGATTGTTTCTGGTTGCTTTATAGTTAAGATCTATAGTATAAAGTCTTTCCTTGTGTGATTTTTCTTGCTGGAAATGTCTGAAGGAGTAACTTGCCCTGTGTTTCCACAGATCAAACGTTATCCAGTTTGGATCCAGCTTATGCAGGTAAATGGAGGAAGTACTTAAACTTGAAGAGCTGTTTCTATATGGCCTATGTAAGTACTTCAGAGCACAGCAGGCAGTTTTGAATGTTGTTTGAGGGCTAGATAAGGAGTGGGGGCTGAGTATTGCCTTGACTTTCTTCCCATGCTCAGGCTGGGCAGTGGCAGTGGCATTTGGCTTGTTTTTGCTGAGCCAAGTGACATGACTGCAGCATGGCATTTGTGATCCCCTCAGCATATTTGTCTTCTATTCTCTGGACTCTCTCCAGCAGTTCCCTGTCCTGCTTGACCTGGGGGCCCAGCACTGGACACAGCACTACAGATATGGCCTCACCAGGGCAGAGCAGAGGGGGAGGAGACCCTCTCTCCACCTACTGGTCCACCCCAGGGTGCCACTGGCCTTCCTGGGCACCAGGACCCATTGCTGGCTCCTGGGCACCCTGCTGCCCCCAGCACCCCCAGCTCCCTTTCCCCTGGGCTGCTCCCCAAGGTCTATTTAGTCTTTAAACTCAACAAACCCCAGTAGCAGAAAGGGGCAGTTCAGTTCTCACTGGAACACAGTAACATCTTCAAGCCTAGGTGTGAAGGAACAGCACTTTTTGGGGTGGAAAAGTTAGTTAGGACAAAATCTTCTCAAGCAGCAGAAATGAACTGGTGCAGAAGTGCCCAGTGCTGTTGGTACTGGTTGGGAAGTGCCCAGTGCTGTTGGTAATGTTTTTTTCCTCTCCCCCAGGCATACTGCTACCACGGGCAGACTTTGCTGGCAAGTGATAAGTGTGGGGAAGCCATCAGATCTCTGCAGGAGGCAGAAAAATGTAAGTGAGATACTGGATGGCAGGGCCTGGTGACATGCCTGCTCTATTTCAGAGTCATGGAACTGCCTGGGTTGGGAGGGACCTGAAACTCATCCAGTTCCACCCCCTGCCCATTGCAGGGACACCTCCCACCAGAGCAGGGTGCTCAGAGCCCCATCCAGCAAAACTGCCAAGGCTGGGGCTGCCCCCACCTCTCTGGGCAGCCTGGGCCAGGGTCTCACTGGGTTTCTCACAGAAGCCTGACTGGGTTGTGGTGTCTCCTAACCCTGCAGCAGTGCAGCTCAGAACTGGGATTTCCTAGTCCCCATAGGATCACAAAGAGCTTTGGGTTGGAAGGGCCCTTTCCAGGTGAGCTCCTCCAACCCCCAGTGTCACCAAAATGATTTCTATTGCATTTCTCTCTTGCAAAGATTTTGCCAAGGCTGAAGCACTGTGCAAAGAATATGGAGAAACCAAAGGGCCTGGGACCACTGCCAAACCTTCTGGGCATCTCTTCTTCAGGAAACTGGGCAGCTTGATTAAGAACACTCTAGAAAAATGCCAGAGAGAGAATGGATTCATGTAAGTAGTTTGTGCAGTACTGCAGGGAGCTGTTATTACCATAGCTTACAAACAACAGCATACAGGAGATTCCAGCTAATCCTTGCCCCTCTGGAAGCAAACTTTGTCAGAGAAACCAGGTAAGCAGTGGCTGCTTGGGGAGATATGCCTGCCTCAGAGCTCTGCTGTCAGTATGGGCCTTGCCAAGGGGTTTTCTGGTCTATTTCTGTATATTTTTAGGTATATTTATATATATTTCAGGCTTTGTGTTGTCATGTTGCAGTACTGTTGCTGTTACACACCATGGCAGTGGAGACTGATGTGGGAAAAGAGCTGCCCTGTAAATCCTCAGCTGGATTCTGCAGGGCTTGCTGGACAAAGGGTGCTCTGGAAGCACTGGAAAGAATGACATATAAGGAAAAAAAAAGCCCTACCTAGTTGTTAGGGGTGGCCAACAGCAAGAAGGAGCTGCTGTTGTAGCTGTGATTGTGCTGACAGGCTGAGGTTGGATGGTGAGAGAGTGTCAAACCCCATTGTCTGTAGAGGTGCAGATGACCCTGGAGAGGCAGAGCTTTGTGTGTCAGGTTTTGCTGTGTTCCTTTGCAGCTATTTTCAGAAGGTGCCAGCAGAGGCTCCCCAGCTGGAACTGAAAGCAAACTATGGCCTGGTGGAGCCTGTTCCTTTTGAGTTCCCTGCCCTGAGTGCACTCTGGACCCCTGAAGCACTCGCAGCGTTTGATCTCACCAAGAGGCCAAAGGATGATGCTGTAAGAGAACCTTCTGTGCTCTTCTTGCCCATCAGCTTTATTCTGTGTGTGATGGAGCTTAGTGCAGCAGTGGGCAGCAGGCTGGCACCCCAGCTGCCCTGCCCTTGGCCCAGGAGCCAGTCCCTTAAACCTCTGCCACACTGGCCATGGGCAGCCAGTGTTCTCCAAGTCCAGAACAGGAGGAAATACTTTGTGTGTAAAATACTAAAACATTACAAGAGTGAATTGTGGAAAGATTCTTCTTTTACAAAAGGATTCACTGAAGAATGCTGAGAATGTTTGAAATATTTAATGAATGCTAAGAATGTATAAATATTTAAGAGTATTTGAGGATATTTGGCTTTCCCACTTTCTTGAGGCTTGCTCAAAACCTCCAGCCTTGAAAAGAGAGGGGACTGTGAGATTGGAACATGTCAAGTCAGCCCTGCATGAATACTGTGAGACACTCTGCTTTCTACTTATGGTTTTAGGCTGGTTCTTTTTTTCTTCTTGTTTGCAGGCTAAACCAAAACCAGATGAAGAAGTAAAACCTCTGAAGGAACCAGATATAAAGCCTCAAAAAGACAGTGGCTGCCAGATTTCTTAAGTGCCACAAGTGCTTTGAATTCTCTTTGAAACTGGACTCTGGGGCTTTAGTTCTGATCTCCCTTCTGATTCTTCTTTTTTAATTGAGAAGGCTAATAATTTAATTTACTTTTAGTATGCATCTGTCTTGCTTGAAGAATGTGGTGGATTTCTAGGAGGTTATTTATATCTGACTTATCTGGGAGGTTTAGTGGGCTATCACAGAATGAGTGGGCTTCAGTGTTCCTGTTGTGCCTCTAGAGAATGGCTTTTTGTGGGCTTAGTTTCTACCCACAAACAGCAAAGGGAGTATCAGGATTGTAACACTTGAGGGTTTTCCCGTCCAGTTGTCTGCTCTAGAATGTCAAATTCTGCAAACAAAGTTTGCATGAATGATAATATTTATTCAGGTTTTGTTACTGAGGCTTAACATCCTGTCCTGGTCCCATTCACTTAGTAATAAGCCAGAAAAAAAAGAGAAAAAAATCAGTGTTTGGTTTGTAATGCCCCTATGGTGTTTCACAGGGCTTCCATGGGACTTGGAAAACCTTAATTCTGCATGACTGGAGCACAATTTCTGTCCTTCTGAAACAATTAGCCTCTGTTCTCTCCCCTGTAGATTAGGGTTCTTGTATCAGGATTTGTAGAGAGGTGCTTTAGCTTGTCTGTCCTTAAATTAAAACCCTTTCCTATCAAAGTGCATGTGAGAATCATGTAGCAAGTAATAAGCCAGCACTTAGAAGGAGTTAGAGTCACTCAGAGGTTTTGAGTCCTGAGAGATTTGGTAAGTTTGGAAGTCTGAAGGACTGCAGGCAGTTAAAATCTCCTGGCTGTGGAATTGATGGAGCTGCCCATGCACGAGGGTGGAATTGTAACCAAGATGCTGTGTTTCCACCTGGGTGGTGTCTGTGAGGAGAACAGGGAGGAAAGGTGAGCTGCAGAGGTGATGGCACAAGTGGGGAACCAAGCTCTGGATTTCCTTCATGCCACATGTCAGCACTGTTTCTCAGTGAACACTGCACTGAGATCAGCTGCTTTGTGAGGAGAACCTTCCAAAAGGCAGGTCCAGTCAAGGCTGAAAAAGTATTTTTTAGACCTTGCTTCTTCCCTTTCTGCCTCCTGTGGAAGATGTGATCATATCCTCCAGTGCTGAGCCCTGCAGAACACCCACCACAACACAGAGTCTTCCTGGTCTGCTGCAGGAGAAGATTGAAGTGAGGGGCTGGGGGTCTTCACTGCACCTGAGAAAGGAGCTGAAAATGCCCCTGTTCCACCAAGAGATGATGGGCACGTGCACTTCTGCTGTGAGCTGCCAGCACAGCCCTCCCTTTGCACTGTTTGGAGTGGATCACCCTCCCCTGGGCTGTGGGTCAGGGGTTCTGGGGGAAATCTTCGTGGGAGCAAAAGGAGGACAACCAGAAGCTCCACACTTCCAGAGAACACTGGCCCAGGCTGCAGCATTTCTTGTTGGAGAAGGCTGGCTGGGGGCAGAATTCATTTTGCTTTCAGACAGTTTTGCCCACAGAAAAAGTCAGATCAGCTGGCTTGCTTTGGGCAGTGTGAGGAGCATCAGGAAGAATTTCTGTCTAAAACTGATCCATTCCTTCCAGTGCTGCACAGGGGCTCTAGGAAGTGACTCAGATCTGCTCATACCTCGATCAGGTGCCTTCTTAGACTTGTTGCTTTGTTCAAACCCAGCTCAGGCTTTGCCAGCTGCTTTGGTGATACCATTCTTAACACTAAACTTGTTACAGCTGTAAATCTACGTTTGCTTACCCTGTCCCTTTAAGGATCAAGATGCAGTTAGTTTCCCAATCATCATTTGTTGGGTATTTGTTGTTTTTCAGATGCCTGTGTGTGTTAATAAGCACATGTCTCAACCCCATTGGTTTCATTCTGTGCAGACTAGACTCTGTTTTCCCTCTTGCCTTCATTTTCTCTTCCATCAGCTACACACTGTGGCACAGACTCACCCTTGCTTGCATGTGTAGGTCCTGGGACTCATTTCCAGTTATTTTCAATACACAAAAATGATCAGATTGTGACAATTATTCCCAATTTATTTAGGAAAGCTTCCTTTCTGGACCTGCAGATCTTTGGACACTTCCTTGGACCAAGTGGTTGGTTTGAATGGAGCTCTGTAAATAGTCTGAGGCACAGCCAAGTGGGTTGTGTCAGAGGATGGCATTCCTGCTTCAGTAAATGTGATGTAGTAGTTTAAAAATAGACTGATGGAACCCACTTAATTCACTTAACATGTCTTGCTTTGCAAGACAAACTTTGTTTACTCCTAGTGAAAACCCTATGGCAAACACAGGATCATTTTGCCCAGATTTAGTTTGCTAAAGTGCAGGGAGCTGTTAAGTCCACAAGCAGTTTTCTCCTGTAGTTTTCTTGAGTAGTAAATAATATATAGATTGTAAATAATATATAGATTACTGGTCCAGTAGGGGTGAATTGTCTGGGAGTTTCAGTTAATCTGGAAACCTTGCAGCCAGATCCTTCTGTGAGGATTTCCTTCAGTCATTTTTCAGAATTAAGTATTTTGAACAGTGACTTTTTAATACTCTAATGCTGCAAGAGCCTGACTTTCTGGCTCCTCTCTGCTTTTAGAGGCCCTCATGGCTAAACTTGCAAATCTTGTTGGTGTAAATAGTCTTGAAAAGTGCATGCCCAGGCTGAACTGGCACAAAACTGCAGCTAAATCAGAGTGCTGGGCCCTCTGTGCTTATCCAAATATATTGCATCTGCTGTAGTAGACTGTCTTGAATCTACTCTAAAACCATTAAGCTCTTTGTAAGATTCCTATTTAAATACACTTTCTCCAGGTATTTAAATGCTCTTTCTCCAGATATTTAAATACGCTTTCTCCATGTTTTCCTGGGTTTACAGTAGTTAATCTCCATCCATCTGACACTCCACCACCTGAGGAGTTTTGTGTGTCAGCCCAAGGTGAGGGATGTGTTGAGCATTGTGGTGTAAGCAGGAGAGCAGGTCCCTGGAGCTGTGCAGAACACAGACAGCTTTTGGCCAAATTATCATAGCAGCTTTTTATCTTAATTTTGGGTTTTTTTTCTCCCCTTCTCAGTAATCATGGGTTATACTCAGATCTTCCCCTGCTGGTGATGCTCTCAAACCCAGCAGGGTAACTGAGGGGGCCCTTGGTTAACTCTTTGTGTGCTGCTGCCTGCACAGGTTGCAACCTTCCTGCACTCTGAACAATCCAACTTGGGTGGAACCAGCTCTGTGTGAAGAGTCACAAGCAGCCTTGGGCTTCAGGGTTTGGAAATGTGTATATAACCACAAGTAAAATAAACTCTTCATGCATTGCTTTTTGTTTCATTATTGTCACAGTAGCAGCAAGAAAAATGGGGTATCTGGGATTTAAGTTGATTTAATGCAAATGTTGTATTTACAGATAACACTTGATCCTTGCAGTACACCCACAGGAGGACTTAAGTGAGCAAGAGACAAGAAGTGGGTGCATGTGGAAGTAGCAGCTGCAGCAGAGCACATCAAGTCATGGGGCAGGAAGAGAGGAGAAGGAATTTCCAAACTGGTTTCAAAATACAAGCACCCCAGTCAGTGATTAGGTATGGTTTTGTATTCCCACAAAAAGGCATGGTTGGCTCTCCCAGTGTTGGTGTAAATACAACAGAGCCTTTTGGCCTCTCAGGCTTTAGTTTCTAGAAGAAAGAAAAAAAGAACAGAAAAAAAGAGACTCTGCTGTCTCTTTCCTTCTGAAAGACATCTTTTTCCCTCAGCAAGGCACGTGGAGAATCCTACAGAAAAGGTGTTTTCCTTCATGTTGTAACTTTAAGAGTATTTACAACTAATGAACATTTTTTCTCCTTGTGATTTAAAGGATTTCCATTTCTATGTAGTCCTTAGAAAATAAGAATTGCTTGGCTGTCTAAAACTATTTTCTGCTGAATTTTGCTAATATCAAACAATGTGAGAGGAATGTGAGGACTGGAGCATTTTGAGTGGAACACTGGGAATTTGCCACGTGCTGGATAACAAGATGAAGACAAACCTTCACCCCAGTGTTGGAAACTGAAGTGTGACAGTTTTCATTTCATGCAGTGCATACTGTCTGCATTTCAAGGTCCTCTCCTGTCTCCCTGACAAACTGCCCCTTTGTCTTCCACGAGCTGTTCCTGCTTTTTCCTGTTCCACTCCCCCCTTAGCTTTCCCAGCTGTAGACTAAACACCCCTATCCCTTTACATCTCCCTGCCTGCCTTTCAGTTCCCAAGGTATTTTCTCATTCTTGCTGCTGTCCTCTGGACTTTCTCTCCTTTGTGCACATGCTTTTCAGATGCTGTCATGTCCACACTGCAACAGAAGCCTCCAGCTGGGGCTCCCCAGGACAGAGTAGTGCAGAGCTGCTGGCTGAGCAGCTGCTTCCCATCTCGGCTCAGTGCAAAGCTACAGTTCTTTCCTTACCTCCTGGCTTGGCTTGGGTGGGTGTGTTTTGTTTCAGAGAGGTTCTTTGGAGTTGTATTCCTGTTACCCATGTTACTGTCATTGTTTATAGGTGTCTCTATTGCACCAAGCCCTTCCCTGCTGGAGCACTAAGGAGAAATGCCCTGCTCTGCCTGTCCCTCTGTGCTGGCAGTGAAATGCTGCTCAGTCTGCTAAGAAAATCAGACCCATGGCTGACCTTTTCCATGGGAAGCTACTCACTGCCATTCCACCCTGTCACAGTAAATAAACACCACACCTCCACCTGGGGCACCAGGACAGAGGGATGCTTTTTGTTTATTAATGTGCAATATATTACGAATAAAAATATACATTGCAGTTAATCATCTAAAAGCAATTAGTTAAGCAAAAACCAATGAATAGCTGTGTGGAAGCTCAGTTCAGTCCTCTGTCCTGAGGCTGTAATTACAAGGCTCTTTCCAGAGGACTGCCTGCTGAGTGTCTCCTTTCCTTGGCATTTTTCTTCCTGATTTCAGAACTGGAGAGTTGAATTCTTCGCCTTTCAACTCCAGTGGCCAGCATCTGCCAGGGTTCCAGCTAAGAACACTGGGTGAAAGAGTGAAACTTAATTATTTTCATCACACGCAACTGTTGTCTTCTGATAATTCTGTCCCAGGATTTGATAAAGCAATGCTATAGTCAAAGCTGTGGGATTTATTCCCATTAGACATTTTCTTATCTGTTTTCATTGCTGGCTTTTGTTTTTTTTTTTAATTTAAATTTGATTTCAGAATTGTGTGTCCCCAGGAGAGACAACTCACAGCTCTGCTGTTCCTTCTTCCCCTTCTCAATTACATCTTTAAGAGAGGGCTCTGATTTTTTTCTTTCAGCTTGTGCCAATGCCAACAACAGTCTAGTGAAGCAACAACTCCTGTTCTGCTTGTAGCACAAGAACCCTTTGGGAATGACCATTTCCAGCACCAGTTTTGCTGTTTCACTCCAAGGCAGCAGCTGACCACGTTGTCCCTGTGCTTGCAGCCCTGCTCTTACTGCTTCTCTCCTGATTTCCCAAGCAAGCAAAGCCTAACAGGGGCTTCTGCTCAGCCACTTGTGTGTGGGGGGCTCCATCTGCACCCTGCTCAGCTCCTGTTGGGCTGCCTCGAGTTTGGAGCTGGTGATGTCTGTGTGGGCAGGTCAGGGTGAAGGTGAGATCAGGAGGGGCTCTTGGTGAAGAGCTCCTGCTGTCAACATGCTCCGCCAGCTCAGCTGGGGTCCACTGGGTGAAAGATGTGGGTGTGGGTGACTAAATGAGCTTTGCTGCTAATGGCAGTCCATGCTAATTCCCACCCTTTGAAGATGTGATAAACACAGCTGCCAGGAGGGTGAGCTGAAGTGGCTCTAAATCAACTTGACTGCAGTGAGCACCTTGCTTTGCTTCCTTTGATTCAGAGAAGAAGGACTTTCCCTTCCTTTCATGGGGGGGTTAAACATACACAAGGATCTGAGCCAACCTCTTGTATTAAATGCTGTATTCCTGTTCCTTTTGTGTTTGCTACTCAGTTCTAAATGAATCTGAAATCTTCAGGGGAGAATGATGTGTACTGGCTGCTAAATGCTTTCTGTGTAGTAATACAGGAAGATTTTATGAGTCCCTCGTGTGTGTCTCTTAAGTAAGTTCAGCAGTAAAAGTCAGGCAAGGGTGTTTGAATGGCTGTGAACTATTTAGCTGTTGACCATGGTGTGGGGATCAGAACAAGTCACTGTAACAAGACATCACAAGAGAACAGATAATAAGCTGAAGACGGGATGTCTGAATAATCCTTCATAATTTGCTTTTTGTGTCTTCCTTCTTTCAAAATCCACCCTGCTCCTTTTTGTAGCTGGACTGAAAGATCTGTCACTCCAGGCTTTCCAGTTTTACTTTGCAAATCAAATTTTGCTTAGGCTGTGATTTCAACAGCTGCTCCTTTTCAGGAGCGCTGAAGATGAGGTAGGGTGTTAGGTTATTGCAGCCTTTTGTTTGGGTTGGTGGTTGGTTGGTTGGTCTCTGCTTTCTAAAGCAATGGAATGTTACAGAGAACAGCGTAGCCAAAAGTAAATTTGATTTGTGAGTGCTGTTGATTTGAAGCATTGTGAGATCTCTCAGAATTTAATGCCATGAAACACTAAAAAAAAATAAATTAATAGCTATTTTATATCTAGGAATATTTTAATTTCCGAAGTTGCTATCGGCGCCATCTGTCAATTTCCAAAATGCTTTAATGATGGAAAAATTGAAGAGCAATTCCGTTGTTTGCAGCACCTGTTCCAGGCGTGACCACCAGAGGGCGCTGAAAGACAGGAGCTGGCCCCTGCACCTCATCCTCCATGTCCGTGTCTGTCACACGACGGTCACTGAAGCACAAATGCTAACCTGAGGGTGTCTTTTTAATGAAAAAAAATATAAAAAAGAAAGGAAGTTGTCACAGGAATTCCCAGAGTTGTGTAACATGACTCAGTAGCTGCTGCAGCTGATAGAAGAAATCAGCACAATCCCAGATTGTTATGACATTAAGTGACCAGCCCTGCTGGCAAAACCCCTCCTAAGACAGAGGAGCTGGAGCTTCTCCTCTCCCACTTCCTCGGGTGGAGTTACAGGAAAAAAAATCTCTGAAATGCCTATTTCCACCCCCTGTGCTGTTCTGCTGCTCTAGTGCCAGACTGACTGAGGCAGAAACAACTTCACAGTTGTTTCTACTTCATTCCCTGAGCTGAGCAAACACCCTCTCTGGGGCTGATACAGCAGCTATGCTGCTGGGGGTCAGGGTGAGAACTGAGTCAGAGCTGAGATTAGAACCTGAATAAAGCCTGGCTCAGCTGGACCCCAGAGGAAGAACACAAGGGGGCTGGTGTCTGACTTGAGCTGCTCTTTCTGCCTCTCCAGCTCTAGGCAGCCTGACCTTCCCACTTGTTTCTTGTGCTTCAGAGGGACCTTTAGAGCCAATTACTCTGGTGAGGGATGAAAGTGTAACAGCCTGTCATGTGCAGGGGGGATCACCACAGATTATCCCAAACTTTTAGTCAGCTTTGAGAAATGACTTTTACGCCAAACACAAGTGCTCCAAAGTTGGGCAGCTCCACATCTGAGTAACACTGCATCTGTCTGTGTGCTGAGGTCCTGTGGGACAAAATCATATGGAATCATGTAATTAAAACCTGAAAACCTAAAGTGTGTGCACAAGATGACACACTTATGTCTGTAACAAGCTTGGCCTAGCATCTCAGCACTGGATTTTGCATTTTCTATGTGTAATTTACTAGAAAGCATGAACATTTCTTTGAAACATCAAGGGCAGATCATGGTCAGTGGGGCCAGACCCTCTCTGACAACCTCACATTACAGGGCTGCTGAGGCTGGTTTAATTTCTTCATTCCTCTAGGAATACAAACCAAACCAACCAACAGAACAAGCACAGTAGTAGTACTTGTTGTCTAGTAGTAGTACTTGTTGTCTGGTAGTAGTATTTGTTGTGTAATAGTAGTACAGTTGTCTGGGTGACCCTGCTGTGGCGGGGGGTTGGACTAGATGAACTTTGAAGGTCCCTTCCAACCCTTGACTGATTCATTCTATGATTAATTTTCTTTCTACGGCTAATTTTCTTACTCTTCAGAGTACCATTTCACACCCTAGCTCCGCCTTGCCCCTCTCTCTCGATCTCTTTTTTGCAGCCCGGGGGCGAGCGCCTGAGCCGCGCCACACTCAAGATGGCGGAGGGAGCGGGCGGCGCCGCGCTCATCATGGCGCCTCTCCCGCCCCCGCTCTGCTCCGCCCGCCTCCCGCGCTCACTTCCGGAGGGCGAGGGCGTCCGTCCCATGGTAACTGCGCCACGGTGGAGACGCCGCCGCCGCCGCGGGGGCCGCTGGCTTCCTGCCGCCACCCGGGCCCGCGACAACGGGCCGCCTCCTCCGGGGCCCCGCCGCCGCCCATCGCCAGGTACGCGCTCGCCGGGCGGGCCGGCGGCTTTTCCACGCCCGCACC
>VYZU01080322.1:0-27153 GCA_013401355.1 Ceyx cyanopectus
ACCCTCACTGGAAAAAGGTTTTTTTTCCCCCCTAAGGGATTTAAAGGAAGAGTCAAAGAGTTTCCACCTTAACCACACCACCTTCCCCTTAGCAAGGGGCTGACTATTCCCTAGAGGGAGCTCAACTGCTCTACCGGGGGTCAAATGAAGTCACCATCTGCCACAGAAATGCAGGGGGTGGGGGATCAAAAGTTGGAATTAGCTTAAATCTTCTCCTCAGAATTAGTCTGCATGAACTGTCATCAGAAACTTAACTTTCTGTAAGATTAGTTTCCTAAGCACATAACACCCCACAGCACCTGCATTATGATTTCTTGGCTTTACCGAGTGGTACTTGAAGTAAAATCCTTCCTACAAAACCCCTCACCTCAGTCCACCAAGGCACAGCCTGAAAGTTTTGTCTCAAAGATCACACAGACTACGTCTTATGAAGAAAGTACGAACTTTATTCTCATTATTGGTACAAATGCCAACAGCTTAAGGAGTTTCAGAAGAACACTATGCCACAAAATAGATTAAACGATTCCCGTGCACCTTTGCAATCAGGTCTGGCTGAAAGTTGAGTGGCAGGTTAGTGGGTAAAGCAGGAAAACTGAGTCCAGGAACTGGAAAAGATCCAGGGGCACATGACTTAGTCAAGTTCTGAATCAAGAGTGCCTAGTTTCTCTGTCTCATCAGAAAGCTTCTGTACGAAGCACTTATTCTTCTGACTGTTGCTGTGCTGCTAACAAATAATGCTTAACAAGTTTAGAGGCTTAGTCAAGTTTCAAGACAAGGCAACACTTGAGGTGACACTGGCATGGAAGTGCACAGGTGCCCTCTAGGAGGCGAGGGTATCAGAAGTGCCACACTCAGTACAATCCTCACCAGACAAAGCAGATCAGGATCTACATGAGGAGCCTGCACACCCAGGTGGGACATGTTCACCTCACACTCCCTGCTGAAGCAGGACCCCAAGTTGTGCAGGTTCCCTCCACACATTTCACCTTCACTGCTGAGCACACTGTGTTTCAGATGTTGACTTAGAAGAAACATACAATGTTGTGTAATTTTTCTTTTGTGTTTTCTTCTTCTCAGTCCTGAGCTTATTTTCTTTCTGCTGCTCTTCTTCTGTAGTTTCAGTTCTGGGCTCAGCTGTTAACCTACAGGCAAAGCAAGCATTCTAAACACATGTTTCATTCAAAAAACAACAGGGCTAACAGAGTTTGAAAGCCAAACCAAGCAGCCATCTGGCACACAAGACCATACATATGCAAAGCAGTGCTTAAGAATAAAAAGAGACTAAAATAAAGCATTTCTATATCAGTCCTATTCACTTCTCATCACTTCAGGTATAGCCTTCTGCCCCCAGATGCTGAAATGTTCAGCAAGATGACTGATTGTGTTCACTGCTTGGGATCAAGCCTTGAAAACCAAAACAAAGAACCCAAAAAGCAACCAAACCAAACCAGTGACTGTGCCATGCACATAAAGGAGACCAAGCCCACAAAAAGCAGAACACCAAGTGAGAAGTCCCAGCAACATGAATACAAACATGATTGTTTTGCTTTAATGACACCAACAAATCCTGCAGTCCAAGCATTAGTTTCCAGCCCAGGGCTGCGCTGCTACTGCCTTGATCTTCCTGCCTGAATACAGAAAAGTTGTTGGAAAATAAATTGTTTTTAGGCTCTGAATGACCTAGTTTGTCCACTGAGATGATTTAACTCTGCTACCACTGTAAACACAAACACAACAGCAGCCCTGCTGTTAGGGGGGTAAACTCAAACCAAGACTCAGACATCTGTGCAAAACCAGATGTGATTATTGCAGAATTAAGCATGCAAATGTGTCATTAGAGTAAACGGATGGTGGTATTTATCCACACTCCCCCCCATTATATACCATTCTTTCTACAGCACAACAAATGATGGAAAATTAAGTTCCCAATTAAACATCACTTGACATATCAACACAGATCCTTTGCTGATTCATCACCACATCTGGTAGCTCAGCTCTCTAATGGCCTTGTGGATTTCTTGTGGTCTCAAGATCCTCCAGTGAGGAACCCACAACAATCTACATCTGCTTTCTATGGTGGCTTTCCCAGCTGGAATAGCTGCTACCCAGTTCAGATTTATTAGCAATATATAGATGCAGCTCAAGATGAGGACTAGGAATTAAGCTGTAACAAAAAAGTTTGGAGAAGCTGGGCTGCTACCTCCAAGTAGCAAGTAATGATGAAGTTACAACAAGAACCAAGTATTGAGGGGGAAAAAAAGTGTATTTTTAGTACTAAAGTCCTGGTCTGCAGTTCAGTCTGTGCTCTTCTAGCAGCTGTAATTAGGGGTGGACAGCTTGTCACATCAGAAACATCACAGGGCTTCAGAAAAGGAAACAGCTAGGACAATGTGGTATTTGGAGAGAGGAAAAAAGTCACCTTTTTATGCTTTGAACGCACACCAAAGTATTTACTGAAGTCAGCATAAAACAAGCTAAATTCCTCAGCCTACCATGGTGTGAATAAATCCCTAGAGCAATTAATTGTCCCTGACATGCAGGTGAAATGCAAGAGCCACTTCATCTCAGTTTTCTGTTAGTTTTTAGCTGGAGCAGCAGTAAGTTGCCTTCACTTGCTTCACTAAAAACCATGAATTAGTCAAACGAGACATTCAGAAATGCCCAGACTCCAATAACTGAGCTGCTCTGTGACAGTGAGCAGACAATCCCAGCAAAAAACCTTGTTCCTCTTTCAGTCTTACTATCTTAGAGTTGCCATGCAAATGCTTCAGCACTGATCATTTCACAGCCTGCAAGCTCTTCAACCATCCTTTCACTCCCATACTCAATTTCTTGGAAAGAAAAAGACACATGTGAGTGGTGTGAATAGATCTACAGGCTTCTGCTGAGCCCCAGGAAAAGGACAGCTGCAGGAGCTCACAGCTACTCAAAGCTCAGCATCACCTTCTGAAGTTAAGTCTTATGGAGACCGTGGCATCACCTAATAAAGCATTCCAGTGTTTACTTGCTTTCAAGTTAGCTAAGCATCCAGACACCCACTGCACATAGGTTTAAATTCTATTTAATTAACTTAATTAAAACACATTCAACTATCTAACTGCTCCTGTATTGGGTTTGGCCACATCTGTCACAGACTAGTCCAGAAATTTAGTTTTAGTTTAGAATCCAACCCTTCAAATACTTACCAAGACTTCCTATTTCATAATAAATCCTTAGCCGTCTTAACACCATAATTAATTGGGGATTTAGTAGTTCATTAACACTATCAGAAACACAATTTTCTGCTTGGATTTGCCATTTACAGGCTTCCACCACCACTGAAAATAAAGGCTTAGAGGGAGTTTTATGGCAGTTTTGTCGTATTGTAGGTTTTCTCTCTTCAAATCTCCTGCTTTCTGGGTTGTTCCACATTTGAACCCACAGCAATTGATGCAAAATTTCAACCATCCCTCTCAACTAGGACTTCCTCCTCCTGTCCCACTCTCTGCTTTCTAACATCTCTCCATATAAATGAAGAATTCCTGTCCTCACCCCCCCTCCCCAGGTAGGTTTACCCTTTCAGTTCCTAAATGCTCCCAACAACTGCCCATTAGCAGACACCAGATCTCCTTTGCCAGGAGAAATGTAAGAAGTCTATTCATTTTCACACCCAAGTTACATTCTTCCTGTTCTTGGAGGGTATCAAACACTGAGCAAGGACAAGACCCCCACTGGATTCTCTCACCTTTCCTCTCAACTTTCACCACCCCCTTCTGACCTTCCTAATCTTTCCTCCCAACTAACAGTCCCTTCATGTTTTGACTCAGCTACTTCAACTGCTACTTCTGCCACATCCACTGAAGGATGCTGCAGAAAATTAACTGTTTAAAAACAATCGGTTAAACCTTCAACAATAGATCCAAGAGACAAAATTTACACCCAGATAGCTCCAAATGCCATTAATTCTGGATCTCTGGTAGATTTCCATATGTTAGGCCTTGCTCCATTTGAAAGCTGCTGTCATTCTAGATTCAAATAAACTTTTACTAGCAGTTGCAAGCCCAAAACATCTAGACTAGCCTAGATTTTTTTTTCCATTCCCTTTGAACACTCACATGTTTACAAGCATTGTGAATATGAGCAAAATACAAAAGCATCAGCCAGGAAAAAGTCAATATTCCTTTTACCAAGACAAAAAAAGCTGGAGGTAGCTGCTGTTCTAAGTTACTTGACCATCTATGCAAAAGTTGACTTGAATCCTCAGTTCAGGGGAAAACCATGATCTCATTTTAGCACTTCTTTAGCTAAGAATTACTGAATTGCCAGGCTTTTTCTGCAAGATGTCAAGGGCTGGACTTGGGTATGAAAGTGAAGCATGACACCTTGGTTCCTTGCACAGGTCAGATAGGGGTGTGGCAGCTGGCAAGGCACCAGTAGCAGCCTGAGCTGCCACGTGGGTCACAGACACAGGTTGAAGCAGTGGGAAAGTCAGAGACTGTTCCAGTTTCAAGAGTCTTTCTTAGGAGCCATTTTAGCTTTTCTAAAGGGCAAGGAGAGGCTGAAGGCAGGCAGGTGGAGCTGAGGAATGACAGTGCATGCAACACTGAGGAAACAGATGAGGAAGTGGAGAGCACAGTTCATGCAGGCAAAGAAGAGAGCTGTGGCTCTGTGCTGCTTGCCTGGAGCACAGGCAGAGGCTGACACTGACCTGGAGGCTGCTGGAGTCAAGGAGTTGCTTCCACTTCCACTACACAGAGTCAAGGCATCATGATTCTCCTCTGGAGCTTTAACTCTCTTCCTTTCAGGTTCCATGCCTTTCTTGATAGCTTGCAGGGCCATGGCTATTGGTGGTGCCTCAAGAGTGACTTTCTGGGGAGAAGCAGCACCTGGGTCCTCCTTCTTGGGGGTCACCTTGGCTTCCTCCTTACTTGGAAGCTCAGGGGGAGCAGCTTCTTTAACTGAATGATTTTTGCTGTCCAGGTTCTCACAGGTAGTGCCCACTGGGATCTTCTCCCTCTTCCTCTTCATTTTAGTGCCATTAGGTAAATCTAAGAAGAAGGAAAACCAGTTCTTTACACACCAGAGAAGCTGGAGTTCACTTGCCATCACTACTGAAGAACATTTTTCACAACTCAACACCTAGTAACCATTTTTAATAGACAATTTGCATCCCTTAAAGCATGTCCTTCCATGTAATGTTACCAGAACCCCAGTAGAAAGGGACAAAAAACCCCCCCTATCTCTCCCCATCCACTCTACCTTTGCAGCAAGGCTTTTATTAGATGCTCTCAGCTACATATATGCTGGATAATTCCATTTTGGAGGAACCTGAGTCCACAATTACAAATGAATTAAATCCTGGGTCAAGTTCTAAAACCAATTCACCCATCTGGTTCCCCATTTCTCTCTTCCACAGGCTACAACTCCATCATTTTGCACACCCCAGGTAGCAGCTCTTTTTCAGGTGAGCCTGTTCTCTAAACTTCAGCCATATTCACTTGGGCTACTAAATTAAACCTGGCCTTACTGTCAAGCTCCCATCAGCTGCCTACAGTCAGAATGCTGCTTTTTCTTCCCAGAAAGATACTACTGCTATGAAAAGCACCTCCTGAAAATGTTCCCCCCTTCTTCACCAGTTATCTAGCTATACTCTATAAGCTTCTGAACACTGTCATGTGTTCTATGTTCTGAAATGAGTGTTAGTATATATGTATATTGAAATAAGGTCCTTGAGCAACAAAAAGCTTTACTCTCTCAATTTAGCAGTGGTTGATTCAATTTAGCAGAGGTTGAACCAGGTTATTATCAAAAAGGCAGCCATTTAAATACTACTTTCTCTCTGTAATTAAACCAGTATCTTCTTAATGACATTCAACTTGTTCCAGTTGAGAAGACTCCTTTTTCTTCCCCAAATGCAGAAGCTGTATTTACCTTCAGGCTCATACTTCATTTTTAGCTCATCCAGCTTCACTCTCAAGTTCATATTCTCACTCTGACAAGCTTGTAAATGCCTCTCCTTTGTGAAGAGTTTCCTTTCAACTTCCAGGACCCTCTGGCTCTCATACAGAGCTTTCATCCTCTGCAAGGATAGCTCATTTCTCAGGTTTTCAGCTTCCTTGCTAGAGTGGAGAGAAAATGGAGACACTCTGTTTTTTTGGGGAGGGGTAGAGTGTTGGGGTTTTTTCCCCTCACAGCAGATACAAAGTGAGGTCAATATTCAGCAACCTCTCTTGAAATTCACATATTTATGCACTAGCAGGAAATGAAATAGATCCAGAGCTACTGACATTTGCACTTCAACTTGACAGAAGAGTGAGTTCAGTTACCAGAGATAAAATGTTTGTTAAAAACAGAGCTGTAAACTGAACACCACACAAACAAACTGAACTAATACATACATCACTGCTTTGAAAAACCCTCCCTGACCTAAAAATTTTGTTTTATTGGGGCTTCTTTTCCAGCCCGAGTATAAATTATGTCTATCTGACAAACAAGCTTTACACCAAGATGTTACAATAAGCAACCATCAGAAAATGGTATTGCTACTCAGTGCACATCCCTGCCTCTGTTACAGACCACGAGCTGTACATCAGAGATGGAATCACCCCCCTCAGCACTGCCCAGGTCCTCTGCCAGCTGCTCAGACACAGGAACAGGTGAGGTGACAGGAGTTTCCACAGCAGACCATTGCCTCCTGCTGGAAGTGCAAGGCTTGCATCTTGAGGGCTTCAAAACAGTCCCGAGGCCAAACATTCTTGACTTGGTAATGACTAGATACAGAATTCACTACCCAAAGAATACATCTCAACTGATTAGTCCAATCAAACACGTCAGGAGTTATTACACAGCCTGTAGACTGTAAGAAGCTTCCTACAGGTCCCTACCAAGTTAAATTCATTTTATTTAAGTGCTCAATTATCTTGTATGTAGGAATAAATGCTTCTAGAAGAAAGCAAGGGTAAGATACAATAGTTGTCCTGCTGTCTTTTGCAAAAGTGACAAACTGGGCAGCTCTGTCATGCAACACAGATCAGCTGGCTCCAGGGCATTAGAAAAGGAGGCCATGAGCAGATCTGCTCCTACAGCCACTGGACTACATACCAGCAGCAACCAAAAAAGGGAGAACAACAACAGGCAGCCAGAGGATAACCAGACTACAGCCAACTTCTAGGCCACAGCCCACGAAGTACTTACTGAGAGTTGTCAAGTTTCATCTGCAGTACATCTGCATAGTAGGCATATTCAGACTCTCCTTTTGTGTCACTGCTGCCTTTGGTCCCCTCCACATTCTCATATAAAGTCTGTTGAGGAACAAACAAGAGGTGAAACACTGGTGACTTTCAGAAGCACACTGCCTGAGACCTTGGCTGAAATTGTCAAGCCTGTCTGCTGAGAATCCTCATCAGGGGCACACAGAGAGCTCAGATGCTCCAGGTACTTCTCATGGGTTCCACATGTCAAACAGCAGTGGCCATGACACATCTCAACCACTGCAAGGTGTAGAAATAAAAAGAGCAAGCTCTCAACCCCAGGTGCTATAAATTCATCTGTCATCTGACCTTCTGGGGGGTCTGTGGTGCTTTTCTCAACAAAGAGTACTCAGATTTACCCCAGTCCCACAGCCTCTGAGTGTCACTGACTGCAGCTTCTTCTGATGGTTATTTGAATCAAGTAGTTCATTCCCTCACACCACCTACTGCTCAGAGACAGAAGTAAACACTGATCAAGCTTGTAAATACCTAGACTAGGAAAGCAATCAAGCTGTCTCAGTTGCTTACTAAAATGGGTTAAGCCTAGCTTTGTGCCACTTTGGTTCAATGCAGGAGAGGACACAACCCTCTGGAAAGCATAATCCTAATGCATCAGCTAATACACTTCAGTTTACATCCCAGAGCTGTCATAAGAAAGGACCAAATCAGTCTGAGTGTGTAAACAAGTGTGTAAAAAAGGCTACAGATGTCACTCTGTGCACACACAAGCATTACTGTGGTGCCCACACGTGTTCTCATGTGTTTCCCACCCTCCCAGATGCTCTCAAGCTGCATAAAAGGAGTGAAGAAACTGCTTTACAAGGGTGACTAAGCAATTCAGTAGTTCTAGAAAAAACAGATGCTTCAGCTGCAAGTTAAGATGCATTCAGGAACTATCCATAAAATCCAATATAGCTGAGAGATTAAAAAAAAAGTTCTGAAGCCTCAGTACACACAGTAAGAATGAGAAAAGCTTCTGTCTTCAGAGAGAAAAAGCAGATGCTATGGCTGTGAACTTGCACCAAGTAACTGAATTTAAACCAGCCACACAAGGTATGAAGGTGCTCCAGAGGACCAGAGAAGACTTCTCCAAAACAGGGCTTGGGTGGTGTAGCACTTTCTAGAAGCTTCCCAAGTGGAAGTTCTGAGGCAGCAGAATGGAATTTTGGTCAAATGAAGGCATGAGGAGCAGTCACGCCCTTTTTCTAACCTGGCCATGGCCTGCAGGTAATTTTCTCAGCTCTTCTTATCACCATGTTTTGGCTTCCAATTTATTTTCCACTTCAAACCAGACTACATACCTTAAATTTTTCTAGTTGCCTCACTTTGATGAGAAGATCTTCTATCTCACCATTCTTCTGTTCCAACATGGACTGTAAACGTTCCAGCTGCTCAAACTCTGCCTGAGAGCCTTTCATCTGGAGCAGTGTAGCCATCTGTAGCTGGAAAAAAGGGAAAACAAACCAAACCATCTTTGGGATAAACCTCTAGTTCAACAACAGGCTTGAAAACACCCTTTTCTTTTCAGTTCTGATTCTGATCGGAGGTACAGAGAGCAGCGAGGTAACTCTGTGGGACACTTGGAGAAATCAGATAAAAGATCAACTGAAACCACTCTGACGCCAGATTGAGCAAGCAAGAGAAAAAACAATTTAGTCTAGGGAAGCTCTCATGTCAAATAAAGGGTGCTGATGATTCCATACATCAACTCAATCATCTCCTCATGGTTTTTACAGGACATAGGGGAGGCAATATTTTAACCCTTACTGGCTGACTGAAACTATCCTTGCATACATGCTGTCAGAACTCCAAATTCCAGTTGATCTCCATGAAAAATAAAAACACATTAAGAAACTGGAAGGGATACTGTGGCCTGTAGAAAACACACCAGACATGGTAACACTTTCACAAGACATTTTAAGGGGACAAATAAGTGCAAAATGGAAATTCCAACTTTCAATTCCAATACCAATTTGTCTCAAATGTTATGGTAAATCTGATTTACCCTCACATTCCAAGGAGAAAAATTCTGAACTGGTCCTGTTGAAGCATCTTACTCAGATCTTTAGCTCTCAAGGTCACATTTTAGCACAAGAAAATGCCTTGGCTGCATCAGCAGCATTTGCTTCTCCTTTAACCATGTAATGGTCTTTCCATTAATTGCAACCTCCTTCACCACCAAAGGTAACAAGCACCTCTACCCATAATCACCACTCCTGGATTTTAAGCACTGGCTCACACTGCTTGGTCAAATATCTGATCACAATGAAAGGATGCACTCATGTAGGAAAAATGAGAAGTCTACCATGGAAACACTTGGCAGCTTTTCAGCATCTCATTTACCTTGTCTTCTAAATCACCTCTGCTCATTCTCAACTGCATCCACCAACAGGCTCCTATCCTATGGAAGCTGCTAACCTAAGTCTAAATTAAAGAGTTATGACAAAAGTTAGACTCACTCTTGCACTAAGGATAGGAAAAGGCAAGAAAAAGGAGGAGAAAAACCAGCCACACAAAGCCTTGGCCTTTTCTTTCCATCCATTCCTGACAGCTACAGTTAATACACACATAAATGTTTCATGTAAGATGAGCACTGAAAGAAAAAGCAATTGGAAAGACAAACAGAATGCTAGTTTCAACTGCCAGGAGTTGTTTCACTTCTATCCATTTGGTAGCTGCTGCCAACATAAGCAGAGTGCCTTGAGTGTAACTTGGAGTTCCAGGACAGAGTGGCACTAGCAGCACTAGGAAAATGCTGATGTGGAAGTCCCAGAAACATGATTGCAAGTCAAACAGCACAAAGTCATCTACTTTTCATCTCTGTCCCCTCCTCCCAGCCTACTGTATGATGTTTTCAAGCTGGCCATGGACTAAGCAGCAGTGACTCCTCAGATGCTGGGGTATCAGCCATGGTCATACCTTCATCCTCTGCAGCTGCTCCCTGGTGAATGCATGCTGCTTTTGCAGGGACTGGTACTTGATTTTCACACTGATCAGCTGTCTTTCCATTTCTGCTCTACGGTCCTCCACCTACACAGCATTGTGAACAAGTAGTAGTAGGAAAAATGCAATTCTTTGTCACTTGGAGGATGATTTTTTACAACAAAACAGCCTTAAAATTGAAGTTAGTTCTGCAATTACTGCTTTTCTAGCACCAGTACTTGACAATTTGCATTACTGTCATTATCTCCAAGATAAAAATGATTGTGCTGTAGCAACTGAAGCTTTGTCAGACAACCAAGTAACTTCCTAAGCATTTAACTTCTCCACAAAAGGTAGGTGACAATCACCTGTACCTTCACTACTACCCACAATCACCACTCTTGGTGAACTCTCTCAAACTGCAGGTGAACTCAACTCAAAAACTAATTCAAAACCCCTCCCAGAAGTTCAAACAGCCAGCTCTTTTCAGCATGTTTTTTAAAGACAGCATTTATCAGCATCTTTTAGTATTTCATACACTGTCACAGCATCAGTCTTCTGCATGAAAGGCGGCTTACCAGCTAAAAACACAGCTGAGCTGCACACAGACCTGGCAGGAACCCTCATTACCAGCTCTACCTTGACAGCCAGGACAATTTGAGCAACTCCATTAAGTTTACTAACTCAACTTCCAAATGTGCATAAAAATCACTTTCCTAGTTCAGTTCCTAGACAGTTAACAGTAAAGCTCTCCTTAAGCAATCAAGATTCATACTGGCCAGGTAAGACACTGATGCTCTACTATTTTCAGTGCAGTATTAGAAACAGAATTTATCAAGTAGTTCTTTTCTCCTCTACATTCTTGGGTAGAATTTTACCTCAGCAAAGAGAGAATTGCCTTTCCTTGTAGGGTCCAAAGATTGCTGCACTGCTTGATCCAGTTGAACCTGAAGTTCCTGGTTAGCTTCACGTGCTTTCTAGATTGAAGCCAAGAGGACACGAGTCATTTAGGCATCTGATGCACTGAATAAATATATTTAATCAGATAATTCTGCCTCTTTTTCACTCCCTGTGCCTTGAGCACACATTACACTGCACTGCAGCACTTCACTGGGCTAACAGTTCTACTCAGAGACAACTGATTTTGTTTCACTAAAAGGCTTAAGATTCCACTTGCTCTTCAGGACAAGAACAAAACTCAAAACACTTTGATGTCTGACCTTCCTCAAAAGGCTGCCAATATTTAATAATAGGTGATATCAGACATCACTAGCCACTCTATTTTTTCTTTTCCTCTGCTTTCCCTTTGTCCCTCCCTCCTCAGAACTCCTCTGACCTCACTGCAAAGGTAGCACCGCAACTTGTGGTATTGAGGGACTACCTACTACCCTTGAAAAAAATTAAGTGAATACCTCTAATGCATTACTGTAAGAAACTATTTCTTTTTCCCTCTCTTCTTTTTCTCCCTGGAGACGCTCCAGCTGATGGAATAAATTACTGTTGGCAAGTTCTAATTTTTCTTTCCTGTACTGGAGTTCGTTCATCTTTTCTTCAATATCACCCTAAACAAGGGAAAAAAAAAATCAAGTATGAATTAAGTTTATATTTGACTAAAATAAAAACATATAAATAGATATTATTTATATCAAATATAAACTTACTTGACTAAAAGCAGGCTCAAGTAAACCAAAAAATTATCTTGAGGAGGTTGTATTAAAGTCTAGTTAAGGCTATTTTTTTTCCTTTGCAGATTTTTAATAGTAACATAGACAAAGCATGTCCAAATGAAGTGAGCAAAAGCACAGAACTGGATGGTCCCCTCCACTGCCAGGACTAAGGGACCAGTCACACACCTTCACACTTGCCAGTTCAGCCAGTTCAATCTGCAGGTTGAGCATCTCTGAAGACATGGTCTCGTGCACACGTTCAGACATGACATGGAGCTCTTCTGATTTGGCAGCAATTATTTCCTTCTGGTGATCCACTTTGTGTCTCAGCTGCTTCTCTGACAGTCGAGTTTCATCCAGCTCTGCTTTCAGGCTCTCCAACTTCAAGACAGTTGAGAAGTAGTGCCAGTAAGGTCTTGAAAAGCACAATGCTTATGACTGCTCTCATCACAGAACAGGTCTTACAAATAAAGCTTAAAATCACATTTCAAAGCTCATTTTAACAGGTTCCATGTCACTGATGTAACTAGGCAGGTGTTTGTTAAACAACCAGCCAAGCCACTCAGCATCAGAATTACTTCTTACAGATCTGTTCCTATCAAGTGTGCAACTGTAAGGTAAATTAGCAACAATTTAGCTGTACATTAGTTGTCAAACCTTGTTTTTCAGGTCACCGATTTCTTGTCCATGGACTCTGGCAAGCTGTTCTTTCTGGTTTTCCAGCTGTATGTTTTGCTGTTGCTTAAGGGAATCACACTCAAAGCTCAAGCTGTCCAACATGCGATTCTTCAGTTCAATTTCTCTCTGCAGAGTGTATTTCTCTTGCTCATATTTCTGGAAGAAACAAAAAATACACTAATAAACTTAGGTGTAATATTCATAAAAATTCATAAATTCCTATCCCCATGGAACCCAACCAGCTTACACTGTTCCATCCATCCCTGCAGCACAAAAGCTGGGTTAGATGTGTGCTGAAGACACTTAAGTTATCTACCATTCTTAATAAATCCCATCAACCCTTCCAGGTGTAACAATGGTTTTTTATATCAGCTTCCCTCTCTGTCTGATTGGATGTACTTGCCTAGGATAAAGTACAGCTTCATTTGACTCTGCATTTAGCAATTAAGGATGAGAACAAAAACATCTGAAGGCTTGAAAGAAAAAGACAAAACACAAATCAGGAGACAGGATTTCTTGGGTTTTTAAAAGAAAATGACTGTTAAAATACAAACCAGAACAGCAAAAGGAACATAAGACTAAAAGCTGTGGGGTATGAAATGGACCTCTGTGGCCTAGACAACCTGAGAAAAATCTATTTTACAGTCCTGGTTCCTTTTACAGCTTCAAGTGCTACAGAGCCTGCAGGGAGAGCATAACACGAATCAATTGCTAAACATCCCCAAAACACCTGCTCTACAACAAATTGGGCATTTAGCATTCATTCTGCATTAAAGGCAACTAATCCCACACAGCACTGAAGGCTTCATGCATAAAAACAATGAAAACAGTGCTCAGTTCCAGCAGAGCTAAAAAGCCATCTCTAAAGATACTTACAGAGGCTTGTTAAAATAAATCTAGACTCTCAAAAGCATTTCAAACACCTGTGACGTTCAGGAAATAGGGAAAACAGAAAACTTAGTCTTTTTTTTTTACTCCCCGTTGAAAACCTCACCTCAGTTTTGTCGGCCAATTCCCGGCGTGTTTGATCCAACTGATTTTGAACTTCACTCTGGGACTCCAATAAATACAAGCCATACTGAGCTGCCTTTCTTTGCTCTTTCTCTGCTTCCTTGAGTTGGCGTTTAAGACTTAAAATGGTCTCAGCCTCCATTTTTCCTCCTTTGGTTACTTCAACATCACAAACACAGAACAACAAGTAAGGGCATTGCAGTGAATTACAGGGGAAGTTCCTGGATTTCCTTTCTTAATCACAATATTTGGGTATTAATATAAAGCAAAACAACATAGCTCACAAAGTGCCCTGTGAAGGGTAACATAAGAGCTCTTTCTCCATAAATTTCATTAACATCCTGTTCCTGGGCACATATTAATATCATGCAGCCCAACAATTCCTCCCCCTGCACACCGACCACTCTCCAAGCACACCAGAACCAGCGTTAATTTCTTATAGGAGTTTTTCACCCCACACACAAGAGAAAGCTAGGAAATAACCTTGTAAAGGCACACTGTGCTGACAATAGTTTGTGATATTACAGGTAAAGCCACACTGAATAGAACATTTCTTATAACACTCAAGATTGATGTAGGCAGCTCTATTAACAGGATAGTTTACTCCTAATAACATTATGTGGGACATAGAAACAGAGAAAAGTAGTTAAAGGAGTAAAAAAAAAAACAACAAACCCCTCCTCCCCTGCTCAACCCCACGCCTTTCAGGGCTACCTACCCTCCGTAAAGCTCCTCCTTGGCTGCAGAAATGCTACAGAAAAGAAAAAAAAACTGCATTAGCACACAGCCTGACCTCTGTCCGCACCCCAGGCGCGTTAGCCCTGCTCCTTGGGGACAGGTCGTGAGCCCTGCGTGGCTCAGACCCCGCATCCCTCCCTGCTGTCTGCGCAGCCTCCTGAGCGACTCCGACCCTCGCAGCCAACAAGACTGAACCCGTCACCAGCCCACCACCGGCAAAGGCGGGAGCAGGCTCCCCCCGCACCACCCCCCAAGAGTAAACGGCCGTCCCTACCTAACCCGGTGGGGACAGCGGAGAAGCGAACGGTCTGGAGCCGCACAGTCCGTCCGCAGAGCAACTACCAGCCCCCCAGAGAGCGCGGGCACCCGAGCGAGCCGACTCCCCACGGAGAGCGCGGGGAGCCAAGCCGACACCCCCCCCAGAGAGAGTGGGGAGCCAAGCCAATCCCCACCCCCCCCNTTACAGCAATGTACATTATATAAGCTACACCCCCCCGAAACGGACTCAGCTGCTGCCCAGCCAGTACCGTGCTCAGGCACCGCCCGCCCCGTTCAAACCGCCTGTAGAACCGCCCAACTCTCCCGCGAGACGCCCGCAGCCGCCTTTATCCCCTCAGACCCGCACACCGCGCATGCGCTGCGGGGGGCGGGGCTTGTGAGGGAGGTGCGTTTAAACCCAGCGCCCAGCGGTCGCTGTCGGCTGCTTGGGGCCCTGGGTTTGCCCCAAAGCACGGCAATCTAGTTGCAGAGAAAGGGAGCCTCATAAAGGCCAATGGATCCTGGGGGCGTTAGAAGCAGTGTGGCTAGCAGGGCAAGGGAGGTCCTCCTCCTACTCTGCTCTGCACTGGTGAGACCCCACCTCGAGGATTGTGTCCAGTGCTGGGCACCCCAGTTCAGAAAAGACAGAGATTGACTGGAGAGAGTCCAGTGCAAGGCACCAAGATGCTGAAGGGAGTGGAGATCTCCCTGCTGAGGAGAGGCTGAGAGAGCTGGGGCTCTTTAACCTAGAGAAGAAGAGACTGAGGGGGGAGCTCAGCAGTGTCTGTCAAGATGTTCAGGGCAGCGTAGGGAGGATGGAGCCAGACTCTGCTCAGTGCCATCCAGTGACAGGACAAGAGGCGCAAGTTGGAGCACAAAAAGTTCAGGGTAACACCAGGAAAAACTTGTTCCCAGGGAGGGTGGCAGAGCCTGGCAGGGGCTGCCCAGGGAGGTTTTGGAGTCTCCTACTCTGGAGACATTCCAGACCCACCTGGGTCTGTTCCTGGGTGACTTGGTCTAGGTGCCCCTGCTGTGGCAGGGGGGTTGGACTAGATGATCTTCTAGGTCCCTTCCAACCCCTGATGTTCTGTGATTCTGTGGGGCCCCCAGCCCTGAAGCTGTGGCACCATCTCCTCGTTCAGCCAACCCTTCCCTCCGGTGCTGTGGAGTTCACCATCCAACCCTCCAGAGCTCCGCTGCAAGTTACAGTCCTTGTTGCAGAGCAATTAAACTGTTATTATCATGCCTTAGCTTGCTGTAGCTTCTACTCCTTGCACCTAGGGAGGAGTCTCCTGGAAGGATTTTCTAGAGTCAGATTGAGTCCCAGGGAGGGATTTTATAGCAGTAGATTGTCCAGAATTCATAGACCTCCTAACCCAGTGAAGATCTGAATAATATCCACAAAAAGCAGCAAAATTCATCAGCTGGAGCATTTCGTCATGGTTTCTGGTGGTTAATTCAGAGTCCAATTGTCTACCAATTTTCTCTGCCCCAAAAAGACAACTTGAGTGATTTTTTTCGCTTTTAAGCAGTGGTTATACTTTAATCTCTTCTGCAAGATCCATCTCTTTTTGCAGTTTCTCTAAGCCCATCAGTGGGTATGGAAGGTTTATGCTCATACTTCATGTGTCATACCTGACAAAAGTCACTGCATAGAAACATAGGAAACCAAATGCTGCCTCTAAAAACCATGCTTCCAGTCCTGCAAGACTAAATTCAAGCACCAGGCTGTAAGTAGATGGAAGGATAACAATCCTATTTGGAGCAACCAGGACGGAAATAGATGTCTTAAGGTAAAAGGGGCTTGGAAAATAAGTACATAGGATAAAATTTTACAGAGGAAGCCAATAAAACTACTATGAAGATGATCCTCCTCCTCTATCCAAATGTGAGTCTAGCTTTTGCCAAGAGAAATGGGATTAAAAACTAAATGCATAATGACCCGGACAGTCAAGAATGCCAAGTTGACTAAGATAGGAAACAAGAATCCCCTTCTAATCCCTATTCTGCTGAATTCAGTGTCTGATTAACCGCTGCAAATACCCCCTGCTAAATCCCCTTGTTTTAAAACAGTGTCTTAATGAACAAATCCAACTCATTCTTCTGACATCTTGGACAAATACAAAATGCACTGTAAACAGAGCTGATGCTACATTAAATACATTAGCAACCCCCAAAATCTGTTACTGAAACAGAACTGTTTCCTAGTTTCTGTACTTTATTGACATTTTAGATCACTAAACTTCATTAAATCTGTGCTAAATGAGCTAGATGAACCCTGTATAATTGCAAACACACCTTTGATAACTGATCTGTGCCAGCAAGCAAGAATTCCATAGCACTACTGGAGTCATTACAGCAAGTAGATCTGTTGGGGTATTTTCCCCCACCCCCAAAAGCTGCCTTTATCTGCAGGAAAGCAAATGACATTTAGAGACCCTCTAAATGCTAATTTACCCTGCTAATTGCTCAGTGTAACAAACCAGCTGACAAATGTTTTACTAACTGCTTCAGATCCCACACACTGTCCAAAGCAGGGGGCAACAGCAGCCTGCTGAAAAACAACTGATTGCTGCCTGAATTTGGGGTTTTTTTTTCTGGTGTTTGGTTCTGGTCTGATTCCAGTGAATTCCCAGAGCAGTACCACTGATGCTTCAGTTCCTTTGCAGAGAACTCAGGTAGCTCAAGAATGACAGCAACAGATTGAGGGCCAGCAGCAGCAGACTGTTGCTAATCCTCTCTGAACTGCTAGTGACTGACTGATCCCAAACACTCCATCTCACCAGCACAGTCAGCTCAGCTAAATTAAGATCTTTTGCATCTTTCTTACTCATCTCACCTTATCCAGCTTTCTCATTATCAGCAATAATCCAGCAAGTAGCTGTGGACAGGATCAATACAAAGGCAAAAGCTCAGAACCAAACCACACTCAAATTTATATTAAGCCTTAACTAGCATTTTGTAAATGGTATTTTCTTTTTTCCTCTTTTTTTTTGTTTGTTTGTTGGGGGGTTGTCTGTTTCTTTTTGTTCTTGATTTTGGTTTTGTGATTTATTTATTTTTTTAATACAGGTCAAATTGAAAGCATCTTTCAAGTTTGTCAGGTTGCCAGATGTCCACAGTTAACATCACGACTGTAAGGGTTTTGCTAAGAAGACCAAGGTAATAATCCAGTTTTATAATAGTAACTTCAGAGCATTTGGGTGTTTGTTTATCTCTAGTATCTTAAGTAATGATTTCTATTGAAATTGTTATGTAAGAAATCACTATCACAAGGTCACTAAAGAGCTTGTACTAAACTGTGTAGTGCACTACACACCAAATTCACTTGAACTTCTTTATTCATTTCTTTATGTGGAGAGTTTTCTCACAGAAAAAGGTTATGATTTACTGTCAGTGAACAACCCATGTTGATAAGACCTAATGGGCAACTGTGAAGCAGCTGTGAGAAACTGACTTTGTAGCTAATTCTGAAGAGGCCTCCAAGTACTGATAAGAGATTCCTGCCTTCCTCCCTCGGAATGTAGAAAATAGAACTCTGTCCACCTGCAAAACTTCGCCTGAGAAACTGCTAGCTTCACACGGGGGAGGATGATAACTGTTATTTCTGTAGCTCTGCTGTTTGACCAATAGTAAAGATGTAAACACATTTGATTTAGAGAATCACTACAAATGTAGAAGGGTTTGTTTGCTTTTAGGATCACTATAAATGTAGAAAGGTTGTGAATAAAGATGAATGCATGTTGTAACTCATATTGGGTCGTCTGCGTGCATCTCCAAACTCCCCTCCGCAATACATTATGAACTTAATTACTTGACCCTAACTTTCATTTCACTTCTTACACTACTGTATGGCCAACATCATATTTACACTCTTTTTTTCACCAGGAAGGCATTTTGCTAACAGTATACAATCAATATTTTAAAGCCATAATTGATAGAATTTTCAAACCCAAAACGATAGAAATATCTCTACAAACACTACCATTAACATGTTTAATGTTAATTGACCCAAACATGGGATTTTCTGGATCTATAAATTAATCTATTTTTTTAACATACATGTAATATAATAAATATAATAGAAATCGAATCGAATCGAATAGATTAGACTAGACTAGACTAGAATCTTCTTTCCGCTTTCCCACCCCCGCAACGCGGAGCGGGGGGCAGCGCCACCTGCTGGGCATCTGCGGGAACGATGGGATGCCGGCGCCGCCTGCACCGCCGCTCCAGAGGCCACAGCGCCCCCTGCTCTGCCCGCCTGGAACTGCTCCTCGGCATCAGCGCCCACACGCGGTCCGAGAAGCGGGTAAGAGCTGTTCCGTGTTCATGAGCAATTCTCCTTGCGTTGATTCAGACAGCTTCACTCGGATACAATTCACTTGTTTGACTGCATTGTTTTCATGAACGGTTAGGGTAATTGCCTTTAATTTTGGTTCAGTTTAATTTTCTACAAATCATTTCCTCCATTGCAGCCAGTTCTGGAGCCCTCAGCACAGGAGAGACATGGAGCTGCTGGAGCAGGGCCAGAGGAGGCCACAGAGATGCTCAGAGGCTGGAACAGCTCTGCTCTGGGGACAGGCTGAAGGAGCTGGGTTGTTCAGCCTGGAGAAGAGAAGGCTCTGGGGAGACCTTAGAGCACCTGCCAGTGCCTGAAGGGGCTGCAGGAAGGCTGCAGAGGGGCTGTTTCCAAGGGCCTGCAGTGAAAGGACGAGGGGGAATGGGTTGAAATGAGAGCAGAGGAGATTGAGACTGGATCTCAGGAAGAAGTTGTTTCCCTTGAGGGTGGTGGATCAGTGGCACAGGCTCCCCAGGGAGGTGGTTGAGGCCCCATCCCTGGAGCTATTGCAGGGGAGGTTGGCCAAGGCTCTGAGCAGCCTGGGCTAGTTGAGGGTGTCCCTGCTCCCTGCAGGGGGCTGCACTAGGTGACCTTTGGAGGTCCCTTCCAGCCCCAAACATTCTATGATTCATTCTGGACAGTAATTCTAGAGCTGTTGTATGTATTCTCTGGGAGTATCAAAATCAGGGGGAATTTGCTTTTTTAATATTATAATTTACAATATCTGGTCTGGTTTTATGTTTGGTTTCTTTCCTTATGCTGTTTCAAATTGTTGGATAGTATGATCACGTGTGATTTCTTGTTAATTTCTATCTCACCAGTTTGTTATTTATTAAGATGCTTTGAAAATGCTAGTTAGAAGTTGTATAGTTCTGATACTTATGACAATGAAGAACATAAATAGAAGTGTGGTAAGTTCTAAGAGTTGCACTTCAGTGCATAAATGTCTTATGCTTCAAGCTGTGTATTTAAGTTTTAGGGCCTGTTGTTATTTGAAGATAACATCATGCAGCGTTCAAGCTGTTCCTAATGGGTCTCAATTAATGTAACATGATTTCATGTGATGCAGAAAACTGGGGTTATGAACCATATGAGGCACCGATAATTTGTAAACATTTACATGGGAATACAGGGCACATTATCAGTCAGGGTTTCTTGATTAGAGGTTTATTTCACTATAGCTAGAAGCTTGAGCTGTAGAAGAATTGTTGTGGAGCAGGACTATGAAGCATTGCTATTTTTTTGTAGTTGAGTACTTTTAGCCCATATTGTGGTAGGAAACAGGAATGAATGGAGCTGTAGTTAGTTTTGTTCCAATTTTAGGTTTTCTATTTTTAAGACTGTTTTAAACTAATTTTTTATGTACTTTGTCAGAGTAAATGCTTGTGGCTTTACTTCTGATGCTAAGCCCAGTCCCCCTCACAAGGAGACCTCAAACACTTCATTGGCTAAAGCTTTTTTCTTCTACAAGAAATGTAACCTGATGCTGTTTGGGATGGAATAGTTCTGACTGTAGTGCTGTGTGATGTGACAGAGACTGCACGAACCAGACAGAAATTGATGGGTTTTTCAAGTTAACCAAGTTAGCTGATGTTTTTCTGCTCATATGAAGAGCCAGTAAACTGAAATCTTGTTGTCTTTAGAGGGTTTTGAGTACTCAATGCAGTTTAACAAGTGCATCACCAACCACAGCAGCTCCATTCTGGGCCTGGCAGGCTGAAATGACCTGTTCAAGTGTTTCCAGCCAGCAGGTAAGTTTCCCAAAGCTTCTGGAAAAGGCTCTTAAAACAAACAGAACCAACCCACAAACTCTCAATCTTTCCTCTTTCTCTTGTAGCATGTTTATTATCCCCTTACACTTCCCTTTGTAAACAAATGAGATGTAAAAGCAATGAAATGAGCAATACTAAGCAAAATGGGACACTTGAATCTGTTCTTTTCTTATTTGCTTAGCCTGGTAAAGTACTCTGAGGCTTTTAGTTCCAACTTCATTTGCTACATAATTATACTAATTAATAGCATTCCTGGCAGATCAACATCTTTGAGCCTAGTTTTAATGTTAAAATTCTCAACACAATTGACTTTTATTTCATTGTTAAACATCCATAAACAACCAGTTCATCTTGTAGGTTTAATCTTCCATGCAAGGTCTCACAAAATACCTCAGTGAAGATGGCCCATAGCTATATTTGCTTCTTTGTGTTTATTGTTATAGTGTCTTCAGTAGTACAATTAATCTTTTACACAGACAAACTCTGTTACTGAACAGCCTGAAATATGCGGTGGACCAAATTGAGCATATTATGATAGAAAAGTCTCAGTAGCTGTGACATGCAAATGTTTCCTTCAGTGAAAATAGAAATGCATGCAGTTCTGGACACTTTTAAAGAAATTAAAACATAAATGGATGCAATAGGGAAAAAAAAATAAAGAATGAAAATTTGGTGATTGACCTGTGCTCTTCTCTGTTCCTCATCACACTAGTGTACTCAGTTGCCTTTTAAAGGATAATTAAGCAGCATTTAATGGAAAGCTTTTCATTATTGAGTATTTTCATTTAGCAGCTATGAACACATAGCTTGAATTACAATTAAACTTAGGCATGTGTTCATTAAATAATGATTTATTTTTGACCATAGCAATAAGAACATAAGTAATTCTGTTAGGAGTTTGAGGTCAAATGCTCTTTATTTTTTGAACAGGGTTTTTTTTTCCCCATCAAAGAACAGCAGTATGAAGATTGCAAGAAGACTGTTTTTTCCCCCCTGTGGCATGCAGAATGTCTTTGCCATGTCTCAGGCTCTGTTTTGAATTGTGTGATGGTTTGAGCAGCTGGGATCTGGCTTTGGTTTATGGGATTATATTTAAATGAGTAATAGGACTTAGGAAATATTGCTGCAAATAGCTATTTGCAGGCACCCATCCCTGAGTGCAGTGATGAACCGCTGGATGTCACTGTCTTTCTCCACATGCAAAGCTCTGTTTCATCTTGAGCTACTCTGATAAATTAGCAAGACAGGTAATTACTGGTTTTGGCTTTTCTAACTGGCGTGGCAAAGAAAGTGATTATGAAGGAAAACTGGTGAAATGCTTAAGTTTAATACTTCAAATACTGAAGTTGATATTGTCTGACCTCCTGTGCTAGTAAGGGACTTGAATAGGAAAGCAGAGTCTGTGTAGGAAATGGTGGGACAGGTTCCCTCAGAAAGATGGGCTCCTGAACTGAGTTCTGCCTTTCTCTGTTCCTATGAGCAATCTAAAATGAGAATACAAGCACCATTACTTCAGTCTCTCCTGAAAGCTTTCCTCACTGACATATATTTGCATATCTTTATTATAAATGCAAGCCTCATAAGCAGTTTGGTTACAGCTGTAGCTCAGTATCTTGGTGCTTATTGTGTGTTGGGTGCTCCTGAAATTAACTGGTTTTGTTTGCTTTGCCTTTAGACTTCATTTCATTCTATCACTCAAGGGTGAACAGCTGAAAGACTCTTCTTCCTGGGTAGTTTTTGCTGCTTGGTGTTCATGAACTTCAGAGGGAAGCTTCTCCTAATAAAATTATGCATAGACAGCCCATTGATGCACATGAAATGAAATCTTTTTTCCTTTCACATTGATTTGAAAAATGTAGGTCATTCCAAAGAATTGCCCCCTGAAGCCTCCCACAGTCTCAGTGCTATAGAAATAGATGAGATCATGGAAAAAAGCATCAAATGTGTCTTTATTTTGCTGCAGAGTGTATTACCCATGCCAGATACTGGTGGTGTGCTTTCGCCACCCTCTAGTGGAGCTCAGCAGCATTGGCACCTTCAGTTTGTTCTCCCTTGTTCCCCTCCCTGCTAAGAAAATAAGTCCAGGGGGATGCGTAGAAGTGGTTTTGTTTCTTCTTAAATCCATTTAATTGCATTTCACCTTTCCAGTGGGTTCCACATCACTCCCCTTTCCCTTCTGTGTTGCTCCATCCATCTTGTGTCCCTGAAATGCTCCTTAGCTTCGTTAGCCTAAGGAGCTTTAACCTGCATTTTTAACATCTCTCTGTACTCATTTCAGGAGAAATGTTTGATAGAAGCCATTCAGAGATTGTTTTTACCTTCCCTGGTGCAGCCAAGGTGCTTCATCTGTCCACAGGGTTCTTTTTCTCCTGGGCTTTTTTTGTGATACTGAAACAGAATGAAACTCATCTTCAGCCAGAGTCTGCAGGCTGTTTCCAAAAGGTATCACACAAAAAGCAGTGGTTTTTATCTGTGACTTACCTTGGCATTAGAATTTCATCTGCATCTTTGTGCTCACTGTCACTTTTCACTGATTTTCTTCCTCAGCTGTAATTCTGGAAGATGGGCAGCCTAATATGATCTTTCTCAATTTAACCATATTTCTATATATGATTCTAAAATGACATTTTTGTCTGGACAATTAATTCTTAATTAATTGTGTTGTTACAGTTCCAAGGTTTTCTTATGCTGCTGATTAGCTGGACAATTAATAAAAAGGATGATGAAACTTAAACTTCATAAATCAGCACAGTGTTGAACTCTAATCAGAGTATCTGTGAGTATTACACTGCATATATGATGTTCCTGAAATTTAGCTGAAATTCAGCATATCAGGAGCCTTCTGAGCTGTGTTTCCACACTTGGAGGTGGCTTGGCTTCTGAAAAATTCATGCTCCTGGAAACAGAGTGTATAGATTGGAGCAACTGCTCTGCTGCCCACTGCTTTGTGTGGTAGTCATGGACAGGACTGGTCTGTGGAAGCAGCTACACACTGGAAAATTTGGGACTGGTAGATGATTCCCTGTGCTGATGTGTTTCACAGCTACAGCATGCTATCAGCTGTGAGAATCCTTTAGAATATCTAAGTTCTAGTTAGTCCTACCTTCAATTGAACAGGTTCCCTCATCTTAGGTCTTTTCTAGAAGGTAATTCTAAATTATTTTTTAAATGTTGATAGTTTCTAGTGCTGTTTTGGCAGTCATTTCTCAGTTTGAGAAAGCCAGCCCAAATTAAGGCTTTTCCTCAGGCAAACTCTAAATGTGGTGGGAGGAGTAGGAAGACTCATCCACTGACTCAGTTGTTTACCACAGGTTTGATTTTATTAGAGAGCACTTATGCTGACTCCTGACACACCTTTGTAATGGTGGTTACTTTATTCCCAATTTTCCTTCAGGGAATAGACTCACATGCTTAATTTTTAGGCACCAATCTGGCAAAAGTTCATGTAATTAATGCTTCCTCCAACATGAGATGAATGAAAATGAATTGGAGCACATTGGGTTTAATCTCTTTGGCTGGTATCTGAAAACAAGGGTTTGAAATACTTACATTTTGAAATACTTACATTTTGAGCAGCTGCCTTTCCTCAGGAGTCCTAAAGATCCCAGCCTTTAGTGTAGCCATTTAGTTCCTGACACACCTTGGCTACCAGACAATTTGTTGCTTTCTATTTTTTTTTCTAATTTCTTTTAATCTCAGGCTATCCCTCACCTACTGCTTCCACCCTTTTGAGAACCCCAAGAAATCAAGTAGATCATTCCTGTAGAATGTTCTGCTCCAAGTCAGGTCTGAAACATGTTTTAGACATCATAGAGGAATATGAGTAAAGCTATAGATATATTCTATCACAACTGGGGACAAAGATGGCACTGGGAAACCTTGTGTTTGTGTTGCCACATGAAGAAGTTTCTTCTTGACTGCATGAGTTGTAGTTTCCAAGTAGAGTGTCATGAGAACATCTGGACCTCCATGTGGTGTAATAGCAAAATACGTTTAGAAAAATAAATCACTAACAGATAGCTTTTTTAGCTGTTGCTTTGAAATGCTCTAATTGGATTATTAGCAGATGGAGCCATTTCTATTGTCTTGCCTTGCAGCAGGCTTTTCTGAAAAAGGAAGGGAAAAAAGGGCTCTTTCTGCCTAATTAGAAGACTGCTTCATGTGGAAAATGGTGCCTTCAGTAATGTGATGTCACTGATTCAGAGCTCTTCACTAGAAAATATGGTTTGTGACTGATTTCCAATGTGAAGTAAAACTCTTACTTGCTTTATTTTTCCCCTGTGGTAAGAAGTACATCTGAGAAGTGATGCCTCAAACATGGGTTTGTGCTGAAGTTCCTTTGACTCACTCCTCAAGAAGCTGAAATGCAGCATGAGCCAGTTGAGGGTCTAGTTGAGGGTGTCCCTGCTCACTGCAGGGGGCTGCACTAGATGCCCTTTGGAGCTCCCTTCCAGCCCCAAACATTCTCTGATTAATTTACTTTGGGTTTGATTAAAATTTCTTGTCACTGTGTGCTTTATGTGACTTTTTTCCTCAGTGAAGCAGGAGTCTGCTTTGGGGAGCAGGAATGACACCTGGTGTTTGAATTGTCTGTAATGCACAGGAAAGATACCTTGAAATCAACTTTTTTTTTTTTTTTATATTGCTGATTTGCAACTAAAAAGGCACCATTTCAAACTGCAGGTTTTTACATAGAAATGATCAGGCTTGAAGGCTATTAGGAGGGTTTTATTCCTCTGGTTTTAGATGTCTAGGTATGTAGTGGGTGGTTATAGGAAGGGATGTGAATGTCTGGTAAGAAGGAAGGATAAGATGGGAGAGAACAAAAGGCATCCTAGGTAATTCACATGTTCCCTGTCATGTATGAGGCACGGGCTGGGACTCAAGCTGTCTGTACAAATTCCTGTATGACTGTCAGGGAAATGTTGAAAAGAGCAACTAATTTTTTTTTCTGAGAAGTTCATCAAGCATAGTTTCAGTCCTGACCAACTGAACAAATCTGGGTTCCTGTGTTATATGTCTATTATAAGTTGACAAAAGTAACTACTTTTAAAGTACAAAAGTACTTTTTAAAGCTTTTCTAAACTTTTTTAAAGTTACAAAAGTAACTGATTAAGTTGACAAAAAGTACTTCCAGGAGGTACTTTTGCAGCAGCATGAGCCAAGTAGCCTTCCAAAGTCAGGGACAGTTTAAGAACTGGTACCAAAGCTTGCTTAACACTCTGCCCAGCTCATCACTAGGACTGAAAGCTAGTCATTTTTCTGTAATTCTCTCTTATAATGTTTCAGGGAGCTGAAATAAACTCAGCATGTTAAGTCCTTTAAGCAGCTGTGTGTTCTGCAGCATTAATTACCACTGGATGAGGGATGTCTATTCATTTATTAACAGCCACTGCAGTGGAAAAAAAATAGCACGAAGAAGAATAGCAGGGGTGTAAGCTTCTTAGATATTTATGCTATCAAAAGCCTTGGTAAGTACCATTTTTGGCATAAGTACTGGTGCTGGCATCTTCTTTCACTCTGGCAGTAACCTGAAGGAACAGTGTTTAACTGATATAATGGTGGATGATTTGCCAGGATACTTATGTCAGCCCTTACCTAGTGGCCATCTAGTCTCAGCCTCTTCCTTTTGTCATGGGAATGAAGGTTGGAAGTGCTGACTTGATTCTTGATTGCCAGATTAAAATGTAATTTAAGAATAAAAAAAATATAAATCTTTGATCCTTTATAATAATTGGAGAGCTTTAGGATAATTTCCATGCCAAGCTGTTCCATTGTCTCCCCTTTCTGTAGTGGTGCTGTTGGAGTCCTTAATGGGTTGATATTTTTTGTGTTGTATTTTGGGAGTAGGTGGGTTGTTTGCTTGGTTTGGTTTTGTTGGGTTTTTTTTAAGCTACCCAAACTATAAGAGCTGAAAGGTGAACCATAAAGAAACTGGTTTCTAAGACCAAGATGGAGATATGGACATGCACCTGAACAGAAAATTCTGTTGAAAGCTTATCTTCTGCTTTCTCTTCTATGAAATTCTGCCAGTAACTTCAACAATGAAAGCTTTACTTCCAGCAATGAAGTCATGAGACTGTCCTCTGGCAAAACGAGACCTCTTCCAGGTTCTGAAAGCAATACTCAGTGGTGCTGAATTACTGAAAAGCTGCCATTGTAAAATGAAGGTGTAATAACTCACCATGCAGTCTGCCCCATCCTGAGCCAGACAGAAGCATTCCTGTCAGCTCTTTCTGTGGCTAGCTCACTTAGGAGCATGTGTATCATGGAGAAAAAGTCATTTACTGTAACCCTAAGACAACATTAATAGCACCTATCTTTTTTATCACTGTTTGTCTGCTATATCTGTATAGGATGAACGTGTAGCTGGGATTACAGCATCACAGAATGTTAGGGATTGGAAGGGACCTCAAAAGATCATCTGGTCCAATCCCCCTGCCTGAGGATTGCCTAGAGCAGGTGGCACAGGAATTTGTCCAGGTGGGTTTTAAACTTCTCCAGAGAAGTTGAATATTTAAATATATATTTAATAT
>VYZU01080323.1:0-13901 GCA_013401355.1 Ceyx cyanopectus
GCTCCCAGTCAGCAGAGGAACCCTCTTGTTCTGACTTTCCAGAGAGGACCCTGTTTATTTCTTCAGGATTATTTACCAACTGCTGTGTAAACGCCCCAGGTACTTCTGACTATTTTCACTGCTCAGTTTGTGACCTAAGCCAGCAATCTGGGGTTATTTAAAGCCTCTCTAACAGCTCTATGCATTCAGGGAGCTCAGCAATCTTCACAAGAGCAACAGGAATGGATAACTGGAAGGAACCAAGTCCTGCTTGAAAAACAGAAACCAAAAACCAAATCCCCTGCTACTATGGCTGCAGGCAAACCAAAAACCATGTCTGAGCTGCTTCATCCTATCAACCCTGCTCCACAGCAGGAGGGGAGGGAGGAGTGACACAGAACTGACAAACACCCCTTCTATTTGCCATCAGCCAGACTACCATGATGAAGATGAAGACTGTCCTGAGGAAAACTCCCTCTGGCCCACCAGGAGCAGCACCCCTCTGGGCCCAGCACCAGGAGCATCACCAATCTGAGCATCATCTCAGCCACCCAGCAGTGACCCCAATTAGAGAGCCACTGAAACTGGTGCCAAGCCCCTCGGGGAGGATCCTGCTCCCCACCCTGCAAACACTCTGCTGTACCATGACTGCCCCTCCTGGTGCTGGAAAGGACACTGAGCAGGGAGAGCTCCCTTGCTGGGCCATTGAATCACTGCATCCAACAACCTCGCTGTGATGAGACACAAGGACACTCTCTTAGGTGGGCTAAGTTGGCTGCTTGATCATTTAATTGCCCTTCTTTAATTATTACAGTTTGGATCACAGAAGTATTGATTTTGCAGAAAGGCTCTTCAGGCCTTTCCCTGGGATCTGCCTCAAAGTGCTGGGGAATGATGGCTGCAGTGTAAATCATTTAGTCATTTATCATCCCTGGATACAGTATGGAAGGGTGTGGATAAAATAGGAATGAAAGCCACAGCAGTGGGAGTGGAGAGGACAAGCTGTCAATATGATTTTCCTACAATTAAATGTTAGGGGTTTCTTCAGTGGCCCAGCTCCAGACATAAAAATGTAACTTTTTTTCTTGGTTGGTTGGTTTGTGGTTGCTTGTTGGTTTTTTTTTTTTTCCTATTTGTTTGGGTTTGGGGGATTTTTTTTTTTTATACAATGCTTAAGATTCTGGGAAATATATATATAAAAGATATGATCAAAATTCAAACACTAGTAGAGCCAGTAAAAGAAGAAAAAATAAAAATAAAAGGAAGCTCAAAGACAGAAAATTATTATTCTGAAAACCAAACCTAGATTGCTAAGCTAAAGCTATGATTTTTCAGTCCATTTCTGAGCACTTGAGACATCATTAAAGGAAACCCAGTGCCTTCCGAGTTCATCACTTGCTCAAAAAGTCAAAGTCCAAACAAGTTTAGCAGCAGAATGGATGAGACAGGGCAAGTTTTTGAGAAGACAGCAATGAAACAGTAATAAATCCCTTTTTTTGTGTGTGTGTGCTTTTTTGTAGAGATTCTTACTACTTTTAAAAACAACTTTATTCCACCAAAGGACTCGAGCAAGAGAATTACTGCATGCCAAGCTAAATTACAGCCTGTCAACACAAACAAAAACTCCCAGACAGTAAAAGGCAGAGCTGCAACCTATGGAGCCAAGATGGTTTAGGATGTGAATGCTGGTGTTGAGCTGCACCCTCCCAGTTAAAAAACAGTGGAGCTGGTTTAGTGATGTGCCCAGAAAGCAGCATCAACAGCAACCTGCACCAGCACTGCAGCTTCTGATGGTGCTGCTGTCACCAGGGCAGCTCTGCAGCTCAGTCCAGCTGAGAGGTGACCCAAGGGGCAGAGGACTCTCCAAGGCTACAAGACAAGCCCTGGAGTCTTTGCTCACAGTTATGCAATTAAATGAAAATATTCTCAGGAGAGGCAGCTTGTTTTTAACTTGCCAGCTCTCATTATGGCAAAGTAATATGTGAAAATGTTACATTGATGACACCAGAGTGTTTAGAAAGGGGGAAATATTTTAACAGCCCCAAAGATTGAAGTCTGGCAGTCACTGGGTTTCTCTGTGCTTTCCCATTTTGAGGGAAAAACCTCTGGATTTTCCTGTTCATTGTGAAACTGGTGCAAATTGGAGCCTGTTTCCTTCAGAAGAACTAATTCTCTGCAGAACTGTGGAACATCCTGTCCTGGTTTGAGTTAGAACAAAACAATAGTGTTCAGTGATTTTACTTTGCAGCTCAGTTTCTTCCAACTCCCTGCACTGTCTGGAGTTAGCAGCAGGTTTCCTGCTGCCAGCAGTGATCATGCTCCCTTTTTAGTTACTACCAAGGGCTGGTGTGCAAGGGCACTTTGGGGGTGCAGAAAATAAAAGGCTGCACTTGTGGGGAGGAGCAAACTGGCCAAGGAGGGATTCCATCCATCCCATATCCATGAAACTGAGGGATCAACAAGGGGCAATTTCTGTTCTTCAATGGCTACATATAAGGAGGAGACTCTTGTCTGTTTTTGCCTTTGATCCCAATCTCCGTGTTCCTGAATCCAGCACCAGAATCCAGCTCCTGAATCTGGTTCCCATCTGCTACTGGGCCCAGGCTGGGATTCTCCCACTGCCTGCTCCCCAGCATCAGTGGTGACAGTGACACAACTGCCATCAGGGGGATTGGCTTCAATTATGGTTTTGTTTATATTCCATTTTATTATTTTCATTAAAGCTGTTTCAGTTTCATTTTCTAATCCCTGTATCTCTCCCTTATTCCCTCTCTCCTCCCCTTTGGGAGGGGAGATAACAGAGAGCAGCTGTTCCAGGCTTGGTGGACACCCCTGACCTAAAACCTTGACACATCCCAGCTCTTTAGCTCTACAGACCCACAACTGAGGAGCAAGCAGAGATATCCATGCAAGGTCATAGACCCACTTAATGGAATTAGGGGAATTGACTCATTTCTGGTCTGCTGTACATTTGGGGGTGGGAATAAAAAAATAACTAAAATCACTTGAACAACATCCCACAGAATCAAAGATTAGGCAGAGAGATCATCTAGTCCAACCCCCCAACAAACACACACACACACACACACAAGCACGCGTGCCATGGCAGGTTTGCCCAGAGCACAACACCCAGGATCACCTTCAGGAGGGTTTTGAAAGCCTAAAGAAGGAGACTCCACAACGTCCCTGGGCAGCCTGTGCCAGGCTTTTGTCACCCTCACACAGGAAAGAAGGTTTTTCTTGGAGAAAGTGTTTTGATCTTAGTTATTTCTTTACTGCTTCCACACAAAATACTGAACACTATCGGCTTGTGGTCACTACAGCCAAGGTTGCCCCCGACCTTCACATCCCCAACAAGCTCTTAGTTAATACAAGATCCAGCAGTGCACCTCATAGCTTCTTCTACTACTTGTATCAGAAAGTTATGACCTGCAGAGACCTCCTGGCATGAGCATGTCTAGCTGTGCTACCAGAGATTGTGAGACTACTTTCAGCTGTCTGTAAAAGGCCTCATCAGCTTCCTCAACCTGATCAGGTGGCCTGTAGTAAACACCCACAGCAGCGCCAGCCATGTTTGTCTGTCCCTTCATTCTGATCCATAAGCTCTCAACAAGCTCTTACCTCTCCTGGTGCATTGCAGTGCTCTTTCACACACCCCACCACCCCACTGGGCTGGCTCATCTTTCCTGAGCAATCCGCAGTCACCCCATGCCAGGGTGCCAGTCACACGAGCTACCCCACCATGTCCCAGTAACCACAATGAGATCTCGGCCCTCCCACCGCACACAGGCCCCTGGTTCCCCTGTCTCCTCCCCCTACCGAGGCCTTCCAGGGAGGTGGCCAAGTGGATGGGTTTCCCTGGAAGGGAGCAGGAGGATATTCCAGAGGCAGACACAGCCCCAGGGTGGTGTTTGCCTTCTGGGTCTTGTCTTGAGAAGGAGCATTTGTGGCAAATCTGAAGCATTTCTGTTCTGGACCCCACCCCAGATCCCTTAGCACAGGGGCTCACCTTTGCTCCAGGAGCAGGGTCGGGCAACCTCCACAGCTGCTGCCAAGGTTGAGGTCTCCTGCGGTCTCCTCTGTCTGGGTGGGTCCAGCAGGCATCAGCAGGGCTGTCTGTGAAGGAGCAGTAGGTTTAATCCCCACGTGTAGCCAGACCCCACCGCGCAGCTGAGGCCCCACACGGAGCTTTCAGCGCCCTCCCCCCAGCTGAGGAGCCGCCGCGAAGCCACAAGGCCCGCGGCACGAGGGGCCCACCCGCCCGGCTTCGAAAACCCCCGAAAGACACCAAAAGCAGCCAAAAAATGAGCCCACGGCCGACCCCTTGTGTGGCGATAATCTCTCGTTGTCGCGATAACCCCTCGTGGCGCGATAACCCCTCCCCAGGGCGGACTCACCCGCAGCGCGCCAGCGCCCCCGGCTGAGGCGCAGAGAGCCCCGCGAGCCCGCCTCGCGCTCGGCTTCCCGCCCTCAGCGGCTCCTTCAGGCCGGGGCGGGTCTCTGGGAGCCCCTTCAGCGCCCTAACGCCTCGTACAGGGCTGCCCCAGGCACAGGGAGCCGCTCCCCGGCTGCTCCAGCTCCGGACGGCCCCAGTGCAGCTGCCTGGCGGCTCCTTTCGCCGCCAGTCCCTTCCCCAAGCAGCCGGACCCGCTCGGGTGGCTCTTTTACACCTCGTTTACACGCGCTGGCTCCCAAGTGATTTCAATCAGGAATTAAGAACCCCCTTAAAGGTTCTGGGGATGTTCCCTAAGTTGGGTAGTGTGCAGGCTCAAAGATGAGCAGAATAAGGAGCCATGTCAATAACTTACAGCAGAATCACAGAATGTTAGGGGTTGGAAGGGACCTAGAAGATCATCTAGTCCAACCCCATGCCTGAGCAGGATCACCTAGACCAAGTCACTCAGGAACAGATCCAGGCGGGTCTTGAGTGTCTCCAGAGATGGAGACTCCACAACCCCCCTGGGCAGCCCATTCCAGAGCTCTGTCACCCTCACCATGAAAAACCTTTTCCTTGTGTTTCCCCTAAACCTCTTGTGCTCCAACTTGCTCCCACTGCCTCTCGTCCTGTCACTGGATGACACTGAGCAGAGTCTGGCTCCATCCTCCCTACACTCACCTTAACACATTTATAGACACTGATGAGGTCCCCCCTCAGTCTCCTCCAGGCTAAAGAGCCCCAGCTCCCTCAGCCTCTCCTCAGCAGGGAGATGCTCTACTCCCTTCAGCATCTTGGTGGCCCTGTGCTGGACTCTCTCCAGTAAATCTCTGTCTTTTCTGAATTGGGGTGCCCAAAACTGGACACAGTACTCGAGGTGGGGTCTCACCAGTGCAGAGCAGTCCCTCCCTCTCTCCATCTGTTGCCCCTAACCCAGGCATGGCAGGGAAAAACAGGCACCTTGGGTTTGGTGTTGCCTTCTCCACCTGGATTCGGGATAACCACGGCACTGAGACACTGTAATAGGCCCAGCAATTCCTCCTCCTTGTTTCAGTGTTAGGTGTGAAAGACAAGCAGGCAGCAGAGCAAGAAAAGCCAAGTGTCCCCAGTGGGACAAGCCCTGCTCTCAAAAGAGGATCACTGGGGAAGCAGAAAGTTGGAGAGTTGGTATGGAGAGGAGCCTTGTCCAAACCCAGTGTCTATTTCTCTATTAAACCCTGTTGAAAACAATTAATTTGGAATAATTGTATCAACACACACATTTCTTACAAGCACTAACTGCTGTTGCAAAGGTTAAAATATCAGGAGGGCACGTTATTACTGAAATCCATCTTCTGAAAAACCTTTAGCAGTGCTTTGGAGGAATTAAAAATACCTACAAAGCTGTTTCAGTTGCACACCTCCTCAGGAAAAAAAAAAGGTGAAAGTCTCTCTACTTTTATATTTTCCACAGTATGTTCTGTGGGAATTAGACTTAAAATAATGTTTAGATCGTGGTAATACGATCAAAATGGTATCACACAGCTGTAAATAATGCTAAGAGACAAGGAAAAATGGAAAAATTTCCCTGTTTGGGAAACTATTCCAATAAAAACCAGCAAAACATTACTAATTTTTCCTTTTAAGGGAGCCATGAATTAAAAACTGTGTGTTTTAAAGGGACATGTTTTTGCACAGACATTTGAGTCAGGAGGGAGTGCAAATACTCCTGACACACCTGCCCACTAACTGGCACCTTCCAGCTCTTCTTGCTTCCAGTAACCAAATCAAACAACTCATCCACTTGGCTTCTATTATTTTTTTTTCCAAGCATATAGGCATCCTGTTTCACAACAGGTGGAAGATGATTGCATCCATGATAATTAGAATCCATTTATTACTATGATTATTATTATCAATTGCTATAATCAACACAAATCAGCAGTTTTCCTTCCTGCCATCCAGCCATAGTTTTGCTAAGGAAAGATGGGCCCAATAACCAACAATAACTGCAACCCTGTTACCTGCTCTGGCACAGCATCTTCATCCTGACCTGCTCGTAGACATGCAGCAGGTACTCTGTACTAAAAACACTTAAATAATTGTCATTTTAGGTCTCTCCACATCTAAGAAATTTAAATGCTTCATATATACCAATATAGAAGATTTAAAGATGCAGGGAGCTACAAATTACTATTTATATTGCATTTTATATTTCTATTTCTATTATTTATATTTATCTGTTACTAATATTTATCTATACTATCTACAATTCTGTCTTCTGTATTTTACATATGTAACAGAGAAAATGCAGGGTAATTTTTGCTCAGTGTAGTTAATGGTGTTGCATGGAGCAGAAAGGAGAGCCAAAGTCCATTCTATGCAGTGAATCCCCAAAAGCCAAGTCAAATTAAACAGCAGAGGTAACAAAAACATTGAAGGCTTGCAAAATTCCTCTTTTATCCTTCCCCTTGGGCTCCCCAAAACCAAAGCTTTCATTTTATGGGACTTCAGCTGCAACAGTCATGAAATAACTGAGACTCTTCCCAGATAAGGTCTCTTTCTTTCCCACGCTTCCCTCCTGAAAGCCACCTACATCAAAAGTCAGGTTTCCCAGACAAAGACATAAGGAAAGCCATTCAGACTTTTAAAAATTGATCTTTTGGCACCTAGTCCCCACTAAAATTTCAATCACCCTTCATTTTAGGACTTGGCCAGCTAACGTGCCTGGCATCTGGACCTTGGCAGAGTGAGGAATCTGATTAGAAGGCAAGCATCAGTGCTGCAGGTGGCCTTTGTAGGTAGAAATGGCTGTGTCTGGACTGCTAATTCCAAGTGTCTGGACTGCTAATTCCAACTGCCCAGCCTGCAGGTGAATGCCAGCATGAACCTGTTTGCTCTTCTCCCCAAGGAGAGGGCAACCCACACGTGGCATTGCTAAAGCAGGCTGGGCTGGGAGCCTGAGCTACCACCCATGTTCTGCTGGAGTGAGGATGATGCCAAGCCCTAATGTTCCATATGAAGGAAATTAAATCATTCCACAGATTTTACAGCTCAGGGGGAAAACAAATGTACTTCATTTTTCCTCAAATGAGGGATTTAGCTCTGTTAGCAGGACATTATTAGACACATTGCTGTGTCAAGCCCAAACCAGCTACCAGTTGAACCCTCACTCCAGTCAAAGCACTGTTTGGAGGCAGGGGGAGGAGTGCACACATTGGAAGTAGGCAGGAATTTTTATCAACACGTTAACAGCTCCAGCTGAGTTGAGCCAGTGAGGCCCATTAGAAGAATGCAATCATCTTGATGGTTTGGCGGGAGCTACGAGATTAAAAAATACAATTCTAGTTTAAAAACCTGCATATAGTTAAGTGTGGGAATGGTAATATTCACAGAATAATGCTGCAGCTCCCACTGCTTACATAGAAGGAAGCAAATCTGTTTGGGGTCCTATGTATAAAAGTGCAGCCAGAGCCTGGCACAGGCTGCCCAGGGAGGGGGTTGAGTCCCCAGCACTGGGGGTGTTTCAGGGTGGTTTGGATGTGGGTTTGAGGGACATGGTTTAGGGGTGATGGTTGGACTGGATGATCCTAAGGGTCTTTCCAAGCTGAATGAAGGACAGTCTGCATTCCAGTGACTCTGCAAGACAAAGGAAATGACCCAGCTTTTACAAATGGCTGTAGAATCCTCCTGTTGTGGGACTCAGCTGCTTCCCACCCCCCAAAGTGTTTTCCACCAGGCACAAAGAGCAGATACTGGGCTGCTAACCCATCCGAAAAGCAAACACCACTCGGCGTGGAGAGGAGGGGAGGAGGACTAATGAAACCCTGCAAATGTGCTTGATGGCTTCCACAGCCAGGGCATCCTTCTGAGTGACAGATAATCCATCTTTTTACCAGCTTCCATTGCCTAGAGATCAGTGTTTTGGTTGTTCTCAGCTAAACATACACAAACCACAGCTCTTTCCAATGGGAAACCAGATGTGATGGGGCCTGCCCCAGCTCCTGACAGGGACAGGGGGGTTAATGATGATTGATGCCCTATCACTCTTCATCAAGCACCCACTTGCCACGTCAGGTGTTTTGACTGTCATTTATGGAGTGATGCTGGGAGATGCCAGCATCTGAGGTCTGGGGTCAAGGAGACAGGGATGGCAGTATGAAATAGCCAATTAAGCTCCCCCTGCTTTACTGGAGTAGGAAATAGAAATCCACATGAAGCAAAAGCTGTAGTGATTTTTTTTCCTTGTGTTTTCCTGCTGCCTGTGATCCCACAGTGCCAGCACTGCTCATCTGGAGGAAAACCCAGATGGGGAGATAGCTGCCAGGGTTCAGATGTGGCTCGACACAGGAGAAGCTGGGAGATGCCATGGTGCCTGCTGGGGCTTGCCAAGGGGCATGGAGCTGGCTCCAACCACAGCACCAGCTGTAAAACCAGCAGCATTGCAGCCATGACTGTGCTGCACAACCAACATTGCTCCTGCAGGGACTAATCTCTGCTACCTAACACATCTTTGGTTTTGTAAGAGGAAAAAAAGCCCCAAGAAATTCAATTATATGTGGGAATTGGTGTGCAAACACCCTTGAGTCCTTGGCATTCCCCGAGTTCTACCCAGCAATGGGTATAGTGGTGTGTGCACATGTACACACTGCAGTGAAACACTTGGCTGGTTAAAGAGGGAAGAAAGGCCTGAATCTGGTGCTTCACCAAAAAAGACACAAGCCTGTCATGCTTAAAACACATCCACAGCCACATGGTGTCTCCTGTTGCATCTTCCCCTGCACAGCAGCTTTCACACCTCTTTTTTCACCCCTTTTCTCACAAACCACAAGCAGTTCAGTAACTGCTCCTGTCTGCAGGCTCAGGAGAGTTGAGGTTTCTCTGCCTCCCACTTGGCAAAGGGTTGGACACCTCTTCAGACACTGACACAAACTAGTGCTGCTGTGCTGGGAACTGGGAAAAAGAAGAGCAAGAAGTGCCCTGGTGAGGCAGGGAGGAAAGATGAGGTGCTGCTTTAACTACTGATGGTGATATAGTGCTCCCAAATGGGTGATGGCATCCTGCACGACAGCCAGAGCTGCTGTCTCCTCTGAGTTACAAACACAGATCAATGGCAAATGAACTATTGTGCTTCACTTTATCTGTTTTATGAGTGAGGCCAACTTATTGTATTTTAATGAAAAATCAAGATAATAAAGCTCATAAATTAATAAAGGCAATAGGATTTGCAGAGGCTGGTATTGAACGAGCTGGGTAATTTCATGTGTGAGGTTATTTATCCTCCAGTTCCAGAGCCACTTCTTTCTTTTTTTTTTTTTTTTCCCTCTCTTGTTTAAAACTAATCAGAGCAATTACAGGGAAGGAGCAAGGCAAAAAGGAGTCATCCTAAAATTGGTTTGCTCAGGCATTTTTGCTGGCTGAGGTTCTCAGCTCAGTGCCAGGACAGAAGGAGCTATCAGACAGCTCAGAAAGCTTCTGCATATTACTCTGAAGCTGTGTGTGTGCCACTAAGGATAAACAGAGCACAGCTGGACAACAACCTTTCACTGCCTATGTGTGTCCTCAATTGGAGTCACCCAGCTCACCTCAGCAAATTCTACGTCCAGCAGGTGTTTGCAGAGCTGCCTGCCTGGAGAAAACCAGCCTGGGGGTGTCAGGTTTGAATGGTGTGAGCACAGGCTGGTGAGAGCTGGGAGCTCCTCCTCATGCTGTTCCCCAGCGCAGAGTTGGGGTCTGGACAAAGCTTGATGCCTCTGCTTTGGGGAGACAGGGTGGTGCTGGGAGAGTCCAGGGAGAGCAGAGGGAGCAGGGGGATTGTGAAGCATGACCTTGTGTCTTCCCAACCAGCCCTGTGCACCCCAGCACCCAGAAAAATCATGCATGCAGAGATGGAGGTGCCAGCATGTGGCACAGAAATCCTAGAATCCTGGCAATGTCTGGGTTAAGGGAGCTCCAGAGCTCACCCAGCCCAACCCCTGCTGAGAGCAGGGACAGCTGCAACTAGAGCAGGGTGCTCAGAGCCTCCTCAAGCCCCACCTGCAATGGCTCCAGGGATGGGGCCTCCACCACCTCCCTGGGCAACCTGTGCCAGTGGCCACCACTCTGCTGGGAAAGAACTTCTGCCTTAACATCTCCTCTCCTACCCCAGTGAATGAGCACCTCAAACTGGGCTTTTATTCAGAAATCCAGATGTTGGCTTGGCCCATTGAAACAATGAATAAAGAATAAAGCTCTTAAGTGTGGCTTGTCCACATGTTTCTCCAACTAACCTCTGAAGGCTTTTTCTCGTGACCTTGCATCCCTGAGTCCCTCCAGAGTGAGCTGATCAGCACTGAAACAAGGGATCATTTTTAGCAGATCCTCTGGGTGGGTGTGTGGGGAAAAAGCAACAACTTCCACATTAGTTGCAGAGAAGTGCACAAATGAATTACCCGCTGTTTCCAGCCAGTCATGAATAATTCAAATTCCCCTGTGTCTGTGGATCTAATTAGTAATCATCCAAACTATCCTGAAATTATCTAGTTTGGAGTTACTCTCATAGCAACGACATTCATTTCCGATAGGATTATTAATACATTTGCCAGTGTGAGATTGCCAGGGCAGAGGCAGTGGGAAGCCAACACCATCAGTTAATGTTATTAATGTTTCTTTAACAATTAACCTATCTGGTGTTCAGGGACAAACAGCATATGTCATGCAGAGAGATATTTTTAAAGCTCTGTGGATCCGTGCCATCCATCCTGCTGCTTCGGCCACCTTGAGACACCAGGAGCTGTCATTAGCTGAAGCTTGACCCTGAATGTGCAAACTGCACAGGAACCAAGAGAAAATAGGAAATAATAGAGTTACCAAGATATTGGAGCACTAGCTGAAGTGGGAATCCACTCTTAAAAGTGACTTTGGAAATGCAAAGCTCACAGGAGGGCTTTTCGCTGCTCCCCATTCCAGTAGAAGAGATTGGTAATTTGTTTATCCTCTTGCTCATTCAAAGGCTCCCAAATGCAGCCCGTGGCTGAAGCTCACTCCTTTCCCACCCTGTCCTGTGCCTCTGCAGCCAGTTCTTTTGGAAAGGAAAATGCCAGTTTACTGGACCTCAAAAGATTGGTCAGAAAGCTGGATATTTAGCATAACTCAGTAAATAATGAGTGTATCATGAGCGTTCCCTGTGCACCAGTAAAACACCTGCTCCAGGTTGGGGTGAGACCTTTGCTTAGGGCAAATCATCCCTCATCTGCTGGGGGAGCTTCCTATTTTCTTTAGAAACATCTGGCACTGATGCTTGTCACAGATGAGACACTGGGTTAGACAAAGCTTAGATCACATAAAAACATCTTCCCAAACCTGATTATTTTTAAAGGCTTTTAAAGTTACTGCTACAACATTCCCTTCAAATCCATCCTTCCAGACAGGCAGTGCCAGCTTGCCAACACCTCACAGCTTGCCATCCCATGCAGAAGCCCTTGCTGTCAGCCAAGCAGCACTCAGGCCTCTGGGTAGCTCGTTGCCACAGCCCAATTCCCTGAAGAAAGCAGAATTGTCACTAAAAGCAATTAAATGGCAGGAGGGCTGTGCTTGGGATGGCCACCAACTCCAGCTCTGTCACAGGCACCCTGGCTGCTACAGCTGTAAATACCAGCAACTCACTCCCACAGATTTCAACACTTTCTCTAGCATTTTAAAAGGGGTTACATTCATTTTTGAAGCAAATCTTGCTTTCTCAGTCACCTCAGGAGATTTACTGGCAAGTGGAATTTGCAAGCACACTGCATAAATACTTGTAAAAACTAACAGTCAAAAGAGAAAGGAGAATTGAACTTTCACCGGTGCAGGGAAATCAAAAGCCTGAGATTATTGAGAGCTGTGAACACCTTCCTGTTAGTGCTGGTGCTGGCCATGTGGAAAAGTTCTGCATAAGATAGGATGGCACGGAGCACAGCACAGTTTTTATTCAATAGAAATAAATAATAAATAAATAGAATGATGCCACCAAAGGACAGGAATCAAGTTGTAAACATATTTCCCAGACATCAGCTAACAGCAGGAGTTTACAGTTTTTTCTGCAGAGGCCAAGTGTAATAAAATTGATCTGTTGACTATACAGATCCATAAAATAGTTTACACAGAGTTAGAGTTATTGCCAGTTGGATCAGAAACCAAATTCTTCCCAAAGAAAGTGGCCTTATAAGCATTCTTTTTCCATTACACATCACAGCAACTGCAGGGTAAACCAGGGCCAGGTTTCCTCAGAATGCAGCACTTTGGGATGCTCTGCATTTCAACATCCCTCAAGGGCAGAGTGTAGGAAAAAGAACCCTTGTAATTCTCCTCCTCGTGGGAAGGGCCCTGCAAAGGGAAACTGGTTTGCAGGGTGTTTTCAACACAAGCCTAATGGCAATTGGAGGTGTCTCCAGCACCCCAGGAAGATGGTAAGGTGGAGAAGTGCAGATGCAAACATGTTAAACCAGCCACCAGTGGCATTCAGCCTCCAAGAGTCCTTGTCCTCAGCTTGAGCCAGATGTCCTCCCCAGAACTGTGTGCCTCAGACACACTCCACCAGGCCAGGTTTCCAACTCTTAATTTAAGCAACTCTATTTTTAGGGAGGAATTCATTAAATCCTAAAAAGAAATCTTAAAAAAACTCACTTGAAAAACCATCATTGTCCAAACTTTGATGATACCCAGTTCAGAATCAGATGGAGTGAGCTGGAATTGAGGAGCTTTTCTTACAAAACCTGGGAAAAGGGGTGTTTGGCACAGAAAAGGAGAGTCACCTTCCCTCAGGACTACACCCCTGTGAGTGTGGAAACACTCCTGTCTCCACTGCAGCTTAAAAGCCAAAGAAGAGCAAGAAACTGAACCCAGAGACCCCACAATGCCTGGCTAGTGCCCTGGCCCATCAGCAGCCAACACACTCTGCAGGCCTCTCTCCCAACACAAGTCCCACATAAAATATGCAACCCCATCCCTCCTCATTTCACAACTCCAGGTACACAGAATCCTCCCCGAGTGCCAGCATTTGGTTAGAGAGATGCCAAGGTGAATATCTCCAATGTACAGTTGCTATCTGCAGCAGGGAATTAATTAGGGCCCTCGTGCACAATGCATTCAGGCTTTGAATGCAAAGAGGCCTTCAGGAGCAGCCTCAGCACCAAGAGAGGCTTTGGGCCAGGGCCAGATCCCTCTCTTCTGCCCTGGACACCCAGAGAAAAGGGTTTTTTCCAGACCTCTCTGTGTTGCTGGGCAGACAAGTCAGACATTTGCACTCCTTCTGGTGCTCAGGAGCTCCAGGGTGTAGCTCAGCACTGGCTGCCTTAGGCAGCTTACTTCCAAATGGTGCCAGGCACCTTCCACAGCCTCCCAACACCAAGCTCACCTGGCCTGCATGTGCTGTGTAATTACAGAAGAGCACTGCTTTGATCCAGAAAAGATCTGGTATGTTCAATGCCAGCCAACCCCCAGCCCCCTCAGAGCAGTAATTGAGCAGAAGCCACTTGCACAAGCCTAAGAG
>VYZU01080325.1:4821-48025 GCA_013401355.1 Ceyx cyanopectus
GGGAAATGAAAAGACAAAAGCCCTTCTCAGCGTGGTGTTATCAAGCAGAGGAAATGAGACTTCTAAAGCTCCCATTCAGAGAGGAGTGGGGGGGAGAGAAATCCCACTCCAGACGCACTTGAGCGAACAGCTTTTGAAATGGAAATGTCGCTCTTCAGAAACATTTAAATTTCCTCCTATTGCCAGGGAGGAGGAAGGAGGCAGAGGAGCAGCAGGGACTCCTCAGCCATGCAAATCCAAAGGGGGTCCATTCAGGGCAAGGCCCTGTCGAGAGGGGATTTGTCAGGAGTTAATCAGGACTGGCACATGGTATTAATAACGGCTTGAAGGGGCATCAGATTGAGAGGGAAGAGAAAGGAATGAATGAAGACAGCTCTATTGAACCACCTCCACAAGCAAGATACACCGTTAGGCTGCTCATGCTCCCTCCCTCTGCTCTCTCTGCCAACCATCACCAAATAATTTTTCCCCAAATCCCAGAGGCTGAGCTGCCTACTGAGAAGGAGCTTGACGGATAGATAAAGGAAATGTAAGCAAAACTTAAGATGATTTGAACAGTGGCTGAGGTGAATGATGAGACCAACCCAAACCTCACATGCAAGAGTCACTGCATCAAGGCAGGACCACCACCAACTCCCTGGGGACTCTGGTCATGAGCTGATGGGCCCCAGCACCAAACTGCTGCTCATTCCCAACAGCTCCGTTGGCTCAAAAACCAGAAGTTACTGCTCCTATAGCAATCCATCGAGCTCCCCTTGCCAACTGCAGCCACCACTTCACTGCTCTCATGTCTTCAGGGTCATTTAATGTCTAGGTTCATTCTAGCTGTGCTCTCGGGAATATAAATCAGGACAACAAACACCTCTCCTTTGTGAAAAACAGGAACTCTAAGACTGAAAAAAACCCACCTGAATTAAAAGTGATATTCCAAAGACTTCCTCTGTCTCCAAAATCTAGAAAGATCCCTAAAGTTCAATATTTATCAGCAAAGCCTCTTTATTTCCATGAAAGCATCTCAGTACACATCTCAAACACACACGAGAGCTGAGCCGAGTGGCCTAGAAGCAGAGGGGGATCATGGGTGAAGCTGACCTGTGAACTTCACTGGCTGAGACCAAAAAGTGGAGCAGCTTTTTCACGAGGAACCCCAGCTGATCCAACTGCCATTTCCAGGTGGCTGCACTGGAAAATGTGTTGGAAGTCTGAAACAAGACTCAGAGCTGCTCAGGTGTTAAACCAACGTAAAGAACAGGCTGGGGAGGGGGGGTGAAAGGGGAGAAGCCCTTCCCTCAAAAGAGCTTGTCTTGGCTTTTAATGAAGCTTTTACTGGCTTCAACTGTCCCCAAGACACCACTGAAGCCAGTTTAACTCCCCCTCCCATTTAAGCAGGTGCTTGGCACTGCACTCCGCAAAGTGCCATGCCCAATATATACACAGGGCACAGAGGGAACACCACCTCCACTGCCTGAGGCATCCACCAGCAGCCTGGCAGACAAAACACAGGCACCAGCCGCAGTCCCGGGGACCCCAGGCCACGGGCACTGCAAGAGGCAGGGGTGCACGGAGCGAGGCACAGCCCGGGGAGCAGGATAGGTGCTGCCAGGGGAGCAGGGGTGGTGCAAAGGCAGCGGCAGCAGCAATCGGAGCCAGCCGCCGGCTGCCTTCAAGGGTTTATTGTTCTAATAATCGTGCAGACACGTGGAAGGTGGTGCCTCGACATTCGCTGCTTGTTTGAGGGGCCATTTCTTTCGCCGCTCCGCCCGCTCTTCCGTCAGGAGGCCGCATCCTGAGCCCCGGGGGCGGCGGCAGCAGCGGCCGCGGCCCCAGCCCCAGGGCCGGCGGCACAGGAAGGTGGGAGGAAAGAACGGTCCCCAGCAGCAGGAAACGCAGGCGGGTGCTGGTCCAGACATGAAGCCATCAGCCCAGCCCTCTGCCTCGGCAAGCCCAGAAAAACATGCAGAACAAATCTTTCAGTGGGAGTTTGGGATTTGAAGGGATTTTTTTTTTAATGCTTCCCCTCACCCATTCAGCAGGTAGAGGCAACCTCAGGGCGTAGGAACCATCGCAGTATCAAACACAATGCTCTTGAGCATCACTCAGCATTGTGGTCAGAACAAGACTGACCAAGGAGAGACCAAATACCCACAATGGTGCAGGATAAAGTGGCTCCTGAAGGCTCAGGGTAGAAGCACCACCTCTAATTTCAAACAGTCACAGGAGTCACTCAAACTACAAACCTCAGCCCAGGCTGTTGCTGCAGAAAAGCACAAAGCACCCCTCTTCCTCTCCGGGCCTGGATGGTACAGGGCAAAAAACTAAACATCTCAGCTCCCATAGCAAGAATAAGCCCACAGTGAATTTGTTATTATCTGTTAGCAAGACAGCAGCTTCCCACCAAGGCTGGAATTTCCATCTTGGTTTGGCAGGCACAGGGCTGTGAAATGATTACTGTGTTTACTTTTCCTTTGCTAACTATAAAATCCCATTCCGCTGCCCTGCCAAGAATGACTGAAGCTAATAAAATTCAGGCATTTGGAAGAAAGCAATAATAAACCTCCCTTTTGGGGCCTTTATGATGAAATTTCCCCGCTCCGATCAGCGATTATGCCGTATTCATGAACACTAGTGATGTCTCCAAGTGCACCCAGATCGACTCAAATCAGTATTTAGCTTTGCTCGCCACTCTTAAGCCCTTCTCCGCATGGCTGCTGAAGGCAGGACCACTGAACTGCACAGCTAGAAGCCTTTGAAAACACAGCACACAAGTATATGAGGCAGCATATATACATATGTATATATATAAAATACCATAGGCTTTTCAAACTTCAAAATCTGGGAACAACTCTATACACATGAAATATTCACGGCTGCCTGAATTTACAGATCCCTCCTCAAATATATCAAAAGCCATTAATATGATGCACACCCTATATTTATATACCTATTTCTAGTTAGATGCCTATTCTTCAGTAGCTTTTAGTGTTTGAAAGAGTGTAACGTTGCCATGTTTCTATCTGCCACTCTGCCCGCTGCTGAGGCAGAAACACATCAGCTGCTGGGGGCAATCTGCTCTACGTCATCCCTGGGCTGGCTGGCACGAGATAAAACAGCACAGACCTGAAAAACAGCCTGTATTAAAAGCCTGTGCTCGGTTCGGTCACGTAAGCACACGGGTCGCCTCGGTGCACTCTAGGTGATGGTTCTTAAGTGGCTATGGGAACAAAGGTATCCAAAGCAGAGATCAGAAGGGAGCTGTGATCGCTGCTGGTCCTCAGGGAGCAGTGCAGGGAGAAGATAAATCAGCCGTGTCCCTTGGCAGGGCAGTGATCAGAGCAGGTCATGCAGAGACAGGCCTGGGGTGTGATCCCGGGCAGGCAGAGGAGGTGATCAAGAGCCACGGCAGCAGAGAAACCTGCTGCTGGTGTGTGCTGGGGACTCTGCAGCCCCACAGCAACCCCTTGGGGAAGGGGCATCACGCCCTGGGCAACCTCACATCTGCTGCCCGGCTCCTCCTCTGATGCTTGGCACTGCTGGTGCTCCCATCTTCTCCTGCATCCCAAGGGAAGTGATGCTGGGTGCAGGATTTAGGGGGCTGCAGGTCCTTGGCTGGGATGAAGGCAAGCAGAAGCTGGGCCCAGCACTGGCACACGCAGAAGATGCTTGGTCAGAGAGCTATGATGACCTAAGAGTAACTACATCTAGGTCAGGACTGCCAGGAGGTGGTGCAGGTCATTTCATCCCACACGGCTTTCTCCCCCACTAACGTCTGCTGCCGATTCCCCAGACTGGGGGTAGGAGGGAGCACATCGCTCCCAGCCCAAGCCAGCTCTGCCGAAGGGTAAAAGCCCTTCTCCAAGGGCAGAGGAAGCCGGCTCCACCGCACTCACCCTCCTTAGCCTCCTGGAAAAAGGTGCCAAGAATTAGAATTACATTTTTCGAGAGCAGCAGAACAAGCCAAGGGCCTGTCAGCTTGTCCTAAAACAACCCCTCTCCGCTTGCCGAGCACACAGCCAGCATTCCTGATGCACACCAGTGTCCATCTCCCCCCAGCCCCCCAGCTGCATAGTGTTTTGTGGCAGAGCAAGCCACAAAACCTTCTGAATGTTCTCTGTCTAAAACACAGCCAAAGAGTTTTTATGCTTAAAAAGCAGATTTGGGTCCAAAAAGAAAGGTTTTCAGTGAGGGAGTGTAACTAGGCCCTTTGGCACTCAACAGCTCCGCTCTCGTTATTGATGCTAAGGGTGTTGTTAAGAGATGAGGCTCCAGGAAGCACAGACATGAAGTCACGGAGCTTTAGCAAGGGCTGTTGCCATGTTCAATATGTTATTACAGCTCCATCACCACAGGCACAAAGAGGAGCAACTCGTCTCTGCCAAATCCATCTCTGAAATCACTCCCCCAACTCCATCCCCTCCGGCAGCCGCAGGCAAACACCATTGATTGCTGCTGCATCTCCTCCATGCCTTTCCACCCAGTGCCGGGAAGGAAGGGTTTAGGATGAAATACCCTCAAAACACAGCCCACAAAATTAATCTGATCGGTGTCACAACTCACCGGCTCTCATTGAGTGAGTCAGAACCTCGGATGGGCTGCATTTCATAACCATGGAAAAGTACAGCACTGGAAACGCACTCGGTGCTGTACATTCAAGGAGAAGACACTCGACCTGCACCCGCCACGCCCCTTGCCCTCTCCAGGAAGGCACCTGGTGAAGAGGGACCCACAGGGATGATGAACAAGGAGGGAGACCAAGGTCACCTGCAAGAAGATGTATGTGCCCGTGGATCAGTAACAGCCTCCTTTGTCACCTGCACTAACCATTGATCACATGAAAGTGGAAAGAGACACATGCCCCATCCCCAAGCAAGTCTGGAGCTCTGCACCCAGCAGCACCCACAGCCCTCCCCAGAAGAAGATAAACACAGATCAGACTGAAAATTGCAGCAGGAGAAGGACTCCACAACCTCCCTGGGCAGCCTGTTCCAGGGCTCTGTCACCCTCACTGTGAAAAAGTGCTTTGGAGCAACACACAGCACAGTGGTGCCAGTTCCTGCCACACCAACCCCATTTCCTACGTCCCACCTGGACTGACAAATTTAAGTAACAAGCTGTCTTTGCTGTTGCGTATTTTCAGGACATAACAGGGCATCATAAGAATCCTTGCTATTAAAGAGAAAAAAGATACATCTGACACGCACAACGGCTTCAAAGACAGAGAGGAAAAATCTCTGTGAATCCACACGGCAGACCCAGCTCGCAGAAGAAGCTGGCAATATTTCTTCTAATTACAGAGGTGAGGCTCGCAAAGTCAAGAGACTTTTCTTCCCTCAAGCAGATCAGGTGAGATGTCGCACTGCGTGAGCCTTGTAATATTGACTGAACGGAACAGAAAAGTCCAATTATGTAAATGATGAAGCAGGCTCCCGAGAAGCAGCCAGCCTTATCACGCTGCCCTTCGCTGCCGCCGCGGCTTGAAAGGCAATTTAGGAGGTTGTTTTGGATGTCGATCACTGCAAACGAGCCCAACAAGTGCTAAACAACCACCCACGCTCGAGGCGCTGTCAGCTCGCCCGGCGCTTTTCCAGCCCCGCTCCCCGAGGCTGGAGCAGCCGGTGCAGGGGAGAGCCTGGCTGCTGGCAGCTCAGAGGTCAAGCTCAGGTTTTAGACCCTGCCCCTGGAGCGTTTCCACAGCCCACAAGGGCTTCCCCTGCCACATTCAAGTCTCTCAGACCACAGTTCTGTTCTTTGGCAATAGGAACTTAGCTGAAAAATGGAATAAAATCGGTTGCTTTGTCAATCACAGCGCTCCTGCCCTCCACCCCCTGCCCCAGGGCCGGCTGGAGGAGCTGAATGTCAAACAAGGACTATGCAACACCTAATGAACAGGGTCTGCTTTTCAAATGAAACCAATATAATCCCGTGCTCATGGGATGGAGCATCCCCTTCCAGGTACAACACTCCTCCAGGGGTCAACACACACTCATCCTCCTGTGATTTGGCAACGATCTTCAGAGCTGGGAGGAAAGCAGGAGAAGGAAGAAATCCAGCCAAAAGTGTTTGCACTGTGACAACGCGAACAATGCAAATATTTCAGCTTTTAAATATGTTTGGAATGACAGAGAACGCCAACATCTCCCTCATCTTCCCAGAAATAGCTTTGAATCATTGCTGCCCTAACGCAAAGTCCTCCCTCCCCCACCTCATCGAATCGTTTTTTGCCATCAGATTTTTATCAGGCACCAGTTGACAGCGGTGAGTAACTACACAGCAGATAGGTGGATGTCGAAGACGTTGCAGGAGGATCCTCTTAAATCTGCTGAACTCAACAACCCTACACCACTTGCTCCTCGCTGGCCCCCAACTGCACCACCAGCCTCATGACCACGGGGAGAGCCCAGCCTGGGTCCTGGCAGAGGTGGCTGCAAGGAGAGACAGGAAGAAACGCTGCTCAGTATAGGAAAGACAACCACGTTTGTACCCACTGCAACTGTGTCACTTAATGACTCAGACCTGAGGCTAGAGCCACTTCCACAGAAGTCCTGCCCTCCAAGAAGTGGCTGGGAAACCACACAGTGTGTGCAGCCTTCACACTGAGCAAGAACGATCCTTCTTATGGCAACATGTTTGAGGCACCACCTTTCACAGATGAGAATTATTATTCTTCTCATGGCAAGTCATTTGAGGCATCTCCCTGTTCACAGGGCTGACCCAGCCATGTGCTGGCACAGACCTCAGCACCTCACCCGCATCCTGGATAACCTGAAGTGAGCAGCAGTGCACTGGTGGCATCACCATGTCCACCCCTCCATCACTGTTCCCACGGCTCTGCAGGATCCGTCTGCCTGGGTGTCCCACGGGGCTCGCTGGCAGCAGCCCCTCCCCACCAGATGTGGGCACAGCCACAGCTGGCCAAGGCCCCCTCTCCTTCACCCATGTGGGAGGCACGTAGCCAAGGGGGACAGCCCAGCGCTGTCGCTGGGTCCCCGCTCGCAGATGTCCAAAGCCCCAGTGACGAGCCCAGAGCTCTTTTCCCCAAGTGGAAAACAACGTCTGTGTGGGGAAGGGAGAGGCCTGCGCGCCTTAGGCCGCAGACGGGGAGGCTACGGGAGGACACGCGCCCAGGGGCGGCCGCCGCTCGCAGCGTCGTTTCCTTCCCAGCCCCTCTGCGCTATTGTTCCGCGGCAATAAATCACCGGGAGGCGCTGGGACTCGGAGCTGGTTTCTAGCAGAGGGATCCCGGGGTGCAGGCTCCGAGGTGCCTCCTCGCTTTTGCTGGATAATTCCCCTGGTGGCCGCCGTGCTCAGCGCCGTTCCGAGCGCTCCACGCCTACGCATCCCGCCGGAGCGCCGCGGCTCTCCCGGTTCAAAGCACTGCTGCGTTTCCACCCCCTCCGCTCCCCTCCCCCAGCACTGGATTACTCAATTAGAGATTATGCTTTTGCCAGTTACCTCCAAGCCAACTGGGGCCCCTGCCAAGGTCAACACAAGTTCCAGCCAGTTTCATTAATAACTGTGAGACCAACCCACTGGAAATTCTGAGAGGTTAATCCCAGCAACAGATCAATGTTCCCATAACAAAGCCATGGATCAGAAACACCACTGGTGATTTACCAGCCCAGCTATCAGCGCCGGAAGCTGAGGTGCTGCCCCTCTGAGCATCTCTCCCTGTGCCAGGGCAAACCCTGCTGCCAGAGTCCCCGGCCTCAGCTCCTCTCCACCGGCACATTCGGCAAGGGACGGAGCAGAGCGGCTGAGGCAGCACCAGGAGGGAGCAGGGCTCCCAAAAGGCCTTTCGGTTGTCCTCAGTGCCCTGCCAGCCTGCGGCCAGAGCAGGAGTTAGCAGGCTAGACAAGAGCCTTTCCATCCCACAGCCTGTTTTCCAGGACTTTATTGTAAATTGGGTTCTGGAACGGGCAGCCAGTGTGAAATTTGGCATGGACGCTGCTGGCTTCAATGCATCATTAAAAAGGCATTTTAAATGTGTTAATTCCTCCTTTTACAATTAATTGCTTTTGAAGCTACATTAACGTGCAACAAAACAAAATATCCTTTGCCCTAATTTCTACTTTGCCATACATATTTCCTGGCCTTGGTGCTGTCTTGTCCAAGACTCCCCCCTTTTCCTTTTCTTATTCCGTTTTTTAGTCTGTAGTACAATAAAAATACTCACGTAGAAAGGGAAGAAATGACAGCCCTGCAACAATGTAAAGCACAGTCCAAGTCCTAACAACACACAGCTCCTTAACAGCTTTTTTCCATCAAGAGTTGTTAATTATTTTACAAAAGAGGGAAGTGGCATTGTCCCTTGTACAGAGGGGGAAATCTGAGATACAGAAAGGGGAAGAGACTTACCCGGTGACCAGAGGCCTGCCAGGGCAGATGGCAGTGAGGTTCAGGTTTCCTAAGCCTCCACCCAGCCCCGTACCCATGGGACTACGTGGCTCCCAGTAAGCAAATTCCTGCTGGAGCAATAGGCTACGGGTGAGTGCAGCCAGCACGCCCCTGCAAGGGGACTAAACACAGATCACAACTGACTCACATCCTATAGGAAGGAGCAGCAAACCACATACGTGGTAGAAAAGCAGTCTCAGAAATGGGAAGAACGAGTGGAAGCATAACAGGAATAAGAAGAGATGGAAGGGGAGAGGCAGGACTAAGCTCCAGCTCTGGAGAGGGGAGAGCAGGCACTGCTGGACCAGACGTGCCAGGCTCGCCATCCCTACGGGGCAGGGTCACACACAGCATCAGCTGCACATGTGTGTGCAGGGACTGGGGACAGAGCAGATACATCCCTGGCCTGCTCTGGAGCTGTCTGTTTTATTCCTGTCTGCTGGTACGTGACAGAGGTCTGTGACTTTATCGGAAAGAAAGCAGAAGCAACCGAGGGGCCTAGGAAGCAGCTCCTGCATCTCTGCCAAGAGCACACCCGTCAGATCTGCACCACGGCAGCTCTTCCAGCAAAGCTCACATCCAGGCTCGCAGTGATTGCAAACACAGCCCTGCTTTAGCTTTGCCTGGTTATTATCAGCCAGCTCAAGGGAGCACCTTCTTGGAGGCACCGTTGGCCCAGGCTGGCACAGGGGGCACGAGTAGATGCCATTTCTCCTCCATCAGCCTGAGCTCACCAGAGGCCTCCTGACCACATCCAGGAGAAGCCCAGTTCTATGGCACTGCAGCAACGTGACACTGAGCCCTTTTCCAGGGACAAAGATGCTGAAGTTGGGGAAAGCAGGCAAGAAAACAACCTTCTGCACCCTGGCTTGAAAAGAAACAGCAACATTTGAGGATATGAGCAACGGGAGCTTCATAAGGAAGGTAATATCTTTTACTAGACCAACTGAGATTCAGCTGTAAAGCTGCTGCTTTTGGAAAGCAGGCTGCTTCCTCCAGCTACAACACACTGAGCTAGTAGATTAAATTACCTGCTCCTTACAAACCAAATGCAGTGCTCCTGAATGGGTAAGGGGGCCCAGTTCACTCCACATTTAGAAGAGGTACATAAAGAATAAAAGATATGAGATCCACTTCTCTTGTGGGAAAATCTCCAGAGCCCAGCATTTGCCACATCTATATTCAGAGCACAGATTATGGCCCAAAACAATGCCTTGGAAATGTGCAGGAATGGTGTTAACTTCTCTCCCTGGGGCTGGAGGTTGGTAAATCCAATGTAGCTGGCAGTTATCAGGGACGTGCTAAACTCACACCCCAGCATGGATGTGATTCTGCAACTGAGCTCCCACCACAGCTCTGAAAGCAGCAGAGACCAGCAGGTATCCACTGCCAAGACCAGCACTCATTGCTGCTGCCCTACAGTGGCACACCCAGTCAGATTGGCACCCACAGCGTATCACCAAAGCCCACCCTTTTTACTGAGCGTTTTGTGGAGCTCTTTTACTGTGCAAAAATTTGCTCAATCTGTGATATCACCATGAGAAGAGGTCCCAGCACTGTCACTCTGATGAGTAAATGCAGCTCTTCCCCACGCAGTGACTGCAGAAGCTGGAATGGGGTAAGGGGTGAGCAAACAGCTCCTGGGACTCCGTCCACACCAGCAGCAGCATATTTGGTCACACTGGGCTCACATGGCACAGCTCACCCACACCGCAAAGCTGCCCCAGATAAAGCCTCGATTGACTTCCTCAGGCACCGAGTCAGCAGTGCAGACACACCAGCAAATTTCTCTCTGCAGTTCTGGTCACTGGGACACATGTCCTGCTACCTCCCATGTGCCACTGCTCAGGGACACACATCCTGCTGCCACATATGTGCCCTTGCTCTGGTCCTTGCACAGCTCACAGTTGTGCAGAGACCTCTGGCTCTGCACCCACCTCGAGCTTGCAGGGAGCAAGGATCAGTCACCAGGATGGGCGGCATCGTGACGTGTTGGTTCAGGAGGTCACATCAGCCAGGCAGAGGAGCAGATGGTGGTCATGGAGCACAGAGCAGAACCCCTTGGGAAGGTCTCTATCAGCTGTTCTAGATGGTGATTTACTGATTTACACCATCAGAGCCCAGGGCCAAATTCAACTGTATCTGGCTTAGCAGGTGGCACAAGAAGTAGTTGTACCTGTGTAAAGAGCCCTGAAATACAAGTGTCCAGAGGTTGTGGACAAAAACCAGTCTCTATTCATGGCCTTTCCTCCAGACCAGCACAGCCAGATCTCCACTAACACACTGAGGCTCACAGCAATGCATAGAACAGCTGCAGGAGCTTTACTACCACCCTGATGTCCACAAGCACTTTATAGCCTGGTCTGAGTATAACTGCTCATGAATAAAGCCAAGAGACTATCAATCCAGTGTCCCAAGCTGGAAAGGCAGATAGGGTGATGGACCTACACCCCAGACCTGTCTTCTGTTCCCAACCACTTGAGCTGCTGAGCACTGGTATCACCCTAGTCTTGCAGTGAACTCCAAACTCTTTCTGGAAACAGCCCTGCTAGTTTTGAACAATTAATCCCAGACCCACTTAGGCTTTCAGCAGTCAAGGACACTGCAGTTTTTTCTTCCTTACAGACCCTGAAATTACAAATGGCTCCACTAAAAGCATAATCTTGTCTTGCTGAACTGTATCTCACAGCTTTCTCTCTTTCATTAACAAATGTTTTAAGCCCCATAAAAAGCATGTAATTCTTGGAAATGTGTCACAGACCAAGAAGCAAATGCAGCCCCTGAACTCACCAACTAATGCCTCAAGAGCAGCTTTGCCTGTGAGGAACAAATAGCTGAGACAATATGTGGCCTTCCAGAGAGAGGCAGAACAGAACCACTGATGGATATAATGTGCAGACAGAAAAGCCATCCTGGCTTCCTTGTGTCTCTGGAGGCAGAATCACTTTTGTTTAATGGCCAACAGTTTAATTCTCCCCATTGGCCACCCAACCCAGCATCCCCCCCAGATGTAATCTAGGGTTCAGAGCCACCACAACACATGCTGATGGCATGGTGAGCAGAGTCCTGGCTGGTCACAGCATCTCCTTGTTAAGATACATCTTGGAGGGAACAGCAAAGACGGGACAAAGATGAGCAACAGCTCCTTGGAGGCATCTTTTCCAAGGCAAAAGAGCTGAAGGAGAGCAAGCTGATGTATCAGGTGATCTACTGTGGTCTCCCAGTTCCACCATGGCTCTTCAAAAGAGGAGCTGCTCCATCCCTTCCAGCATCAGCTCACCATTCCCAATCAGCAGTCCCTGCAGCCCCCTCCTTCAAGAGATCCATCCAGGCCTCCCTCAGCACTTGAGCTACCCCAAAGTTAAACATCCTTCTCACTTGAGACAGGCTGGGGGAATCTCAGGTGAGGTCCACCAGCACTGCATGGCTAAGGGAAGGCTCAGTGAGAGCTTTCTCTCCCAAGTGAGAGCTGTCTGGTCATATATTATTTCAACCAGCTCCCACAGCAACCCAGCAGAGCATCCCCATCACCCCAGGTAAGGACACAATGAGGGCTGGGAGGTCTCAAGCCCAGCCTGCAGCTGCACAAACCCCGGCTGCTCACAGTGCTGTGGCTCACCCTGGCAGCACGAGCCAGCTTCACCCAGCAAGACTTTCCTGCCAACCAGGGATATGTCCAAGCTTGAGGTAAAAATCAAGTAAAATTACCCCAACAGAGCAGGAAAGTAAATCCAGAAGGGCGCACGGGCGAGTGATTTATCTCTGCAACATTTATTGCATGTGCAGAGGGGACAATTGCAGGTAAACAATTTGCTTTGTTAAAGGACCCTGAGAGGAGGCTTTCCAGGGGAAGATTATTATATTAAAGAACCACCAGCAACCGACTCAAACCCCTCAAACACCAATATCAAATAAAGAGATGTGATAAATAAGAAAGGTCAAGTAAAAATCAAATCAGGGCACAGAAAAAAAGGGAAAGAAAAGCCAGACATGACCATCCCTAATTCAGCCTGCAGGAGCTTCCCAGTTGTTCTGGCGTGTCTAATAACCCAGTAAATGCAAGCCCACGACTGTAACAGTCACAGGGAAAACTGATCTGTTTCCATCTACCCCCACACCTCAGAGTATCACCCGACACCAAGCACTGCTTGATGCATCAGAGAACACCATCTACACTGATGTCCATAGCAGCTCGGAGCTCTGCACAAGCCAAGGGCATTGCAAACCACAGACCCCACACCCGGGTAACACCTTGGGCCATTGTCCTCTTACCTTTGAGAGGTCTTCTGTTCCTCCCTGCTGGCTCTGGTTCAGGAGAGGCGAATGCCTCATCAGAGGGTCCTGCAGCAGATCCAGGCGTGGCCTCTTGGATTCTATGAACTCCAAGTCTGATGGCTTGGTCAGGTCAGAGAGATAGGAATGAGCCTCGGTTCTCAGGTGCAACTCCTGAGATCTGGGGACAAAGAGAAGGGAGCTTTTAAAAGACAAACCAACTGTGCTGCCCTCTGCCCTACAACTGTCAGCCATTCAGGGAGGACAGAGGGCTCAACTTCTGCCCATTTGCCTGCAGGCCTTCCTCATCATGGGTCAGGCTGGCCAGAAAAAAACACTAGAATTCCTCAAATACAGCCCGCAAATCCCCCTGTGACCTCCGAGACCAGGCAGAGCTCCCTTCTGCCATCTTTATTTAGTCAAAGGCACCTGCAGCACTGTTTATATTTAGCATCTTCTATAGGAATACCAAGGATTATATGCTGGGGAAAATCTGCATACTCCTCCCTGGCTATACAGGAGGGAGGGGGTATTTTTACAGGATGGGGGAAGAAAGAAATTGGTCACATGTGGTTGTGTGTCTGACACAGACCTGGCAAAGTGTAAAGGCACGTTACCCAGTGATAGCAACTGCACTGGCAAGTCACACTGGGCTCAAATGTCTTCCACCTGTTAAATATGATGCTGTTGGTAATACCTGGGAATTAAGTTTGGTTTGGATTTTTTTTTTAAAACAAATGTAAACCTTTTTTTATAGCTCAATTTTTCCTAGCAGGGTTCTCCTGTGGGAATTGTAAAAGGATCCTACAAAAATACATTAAACCTTTTACTATGCCTGAGGATCAGCTTTGCTGCAGCAGCTCCAAGGGTGTGTTTTTAACACTTCAAGCAGAAGCGTCTCTTGAAAAAAATAAAAATAAAATGAAGCACAGGAGATTCAAAGCTTGGAAAAAAACCCATGGCTGGTTTTTTTCCCCCCCCTAAACAAAATTGTTCAAGTTCTCCTGAGCTGCCTGGTGAAGTATCCTCCCCAGTTACCAAACACCAACAAACCAAACAGCCCTTGAAGGTACTAGAAGGAGGGAAGGGATGGGTTTTGTCAAGAGCAGCCATAAGAGGGGAGGCTTGTGCATCGTTTGGTCCCCACCCACAAACGGCAACCACTGACATTAATTTTTAACTAGCTAATTAAATATCTCAGAAACAATGACAAAAAGGGAAGGACGCAGAGCCCCGTGAAGCCAGCAGGAGTCTTTCCAGCAGCTGTAACGGCTCTGGACTGCATCCAGAGAGAGGAGGCACCCTGAGGAAAGCCACCTTCTTGGGGAGCAAAGCCCTCTCCCCTCCCCTGCTGCAGTGTGCCAAGCTCAACCCCACTCCAGGCAACCAAGATAAAGTTGGGGTTTTTCTTTTTTTCTTTTTAAAAAGTTTTATTTAAACATAAGCAGCAGGCACAAACCATGTGCACGCCAAACTCTGCTGCTGTGGGTTTGGCACAGGTGGCCAGTGCTGGGATTTAGGCAACAGCTTCACTGCTGACACACAGAAACAAAATCTGGCTCGTCCTCTTCCTCCTCCCCAGCAAAAAAAGAGGGGATGGGAGATAGGGGAGGCTCTGGCACTGCCTTTGCCACTCCAGCCTCCAACCCACCAGAGCGCAGAAAAACTTCTCAGAGCAGAACGAGCTCTTGAAGCTGGCACCGCAGCACAGCTCGCTTCACCTGCAAGCACTTTCACACTGAATGATCCTCAACTTTTCTCAGCAAGCCCAGAAATATCTCCTGGCACCTCTCAAGTTGCCTGCTGGCTTGTCCCAACCCCTCGTGCAAACCCCGCAGCTGCACACCGACATTTTGGGCTCGGCTGTAAAACCCAGGAACAATAAGCAACTGTTGAGCTGGGCAGGTGCTAAAATATTCCTACACCCAAGGCTCTGCTGTAGTGAGGCAATTAAAAATCAGATTTATTTATTTTTGCTTCCCCCCTTTTTTTTTTCTTTAAGGGTGTATTACCAAGAGGCTGCTAATTGACATGGGACAGCTCTGAGACCTCTGCAGTTGTCAGGATCCCAACAACAGCTATGCTCAGGAAAAAAAACCAACAAAAACAACACAACACATGTATTTTTAAGATAAGAGCAACACTCAGCTTCACAAAGGCTGTTCCTTACAGCAAGGCAGGGGCCACACGGGGGAAAGCAGCTGCAATGTTATAGGTTGCTATTTTATTTCCATTTCCACATCCATTGGAACTGCTATTAACTTTATCCACTGGAATTTCCAGCCGCTCCCGAGATCACTTTGCCCAACACAACCCACTCAGCTTGTCCTGGCTGCAAATACAAATGTTCTTGCTTGAAGCCTTCACACCTTCCACTCTTTACATCCACACCTGCAGTGAGCTCTTTACAACAGACTTTGACACAGCAATGACGTTGCTGTCAGAGTAAAAACAGCCCTGAAAAATCCCTCCAGTTACACTGAGTTTGGGCTTTTGCTGCATTTCCAAGTAGTTCCCACCTGGCTGGTTTATCCCAGAGATTCCTCCTTTGCTGAAGGGAAAGAGTGGTTTTAATTGCATGTGAGTTATGTGTGATTAAATAACCCAAATGCCAGTGGCAATTGGGAAGTGGGACAGGTTACTCCTCACCTCAAGTTCTTACCCACAAACACTTGAAACTACTTAAAAGAAGCAGAGAACCCTGAGATGCACTGGGGGTTGGGGAGGCTGGGGGCCCAGGCTTTGCCCAGCAGCATCCCGTCATCACCTGGGCAGGTCTGAATCCAGCAGACCAAGATAAGCCAGGATTAGACCTTTGGTTTCTTACTGATGTGACCAACAACTTGCACCCCAGCAGCTGCAGGGTCACATTACTCCTTCAGAGAAGATAAAATCCTCCAGCAAGTGTGGGGCAGCTGCAGCTCCAGCATGTGCTGGTTACTGGGACCTAGGAAAACATCATCTGCTGTGTTATACCTACACCAGAACCAGCTGAGCACAAGATGGGCTGATAAAAGGGGTTGACACTAGCTGGGTATAGAGGAAGCTGAGAGCATCTCTCTCCTGGGAGAGAGGATCAAACAAGCCATCCCGAGCTGCCCTTGAGGCTTGTAAGAGCAGCTCTGATGAGATCTAAATGGATCTTACCTTTATCTTCTTTGCTGAAGCCAAATCACAGGGGAATGGGCAAGTACAAACTTCTCGGGAGGTCAAAGAGGACTCTCAAACCCCACTAAGCCACCTCAAGAGCACAGTGCCTGGCTCTTCAGAGCAGCAAAACCCTCCTCTGCTCTTCCAACCTTCCCATTTCTCCATCAGCGGAGCAGCAGCAGCAGGTGGCATGTTAAAGGATTGCTATCCTGTAACATCCAGTGACCCCAGCTTGACTTCACCAACCCATGCCTCCTGCACCCAAGGCTTCAAGCACCAGCAGTGACTGTGAGCCAGCTCCCACCAATTTCCCAACAAGGGCACATTTTAACTTCTGCTCCCATCCACAAATATTTTTCCCTCTATCATGGGGCCAAACAACATAACCAGGCTGGAAAACTGGCTCTTCTTGTTGCTTGGAACCAGAACCAAGACAAACGATGGCCTTTTACAGCTGTTTATTTCCTCTGGCTGAGATGCTCTGGTGGGAAATAGGCTCCAAAAATAAGGTGGGTTTTTTGTTTTTTGTTGGTTTGTTGTTTTTTTAAGTCTCCAGCCCCCCCAGGTACAGACAGTTATCAACTTGCTTTTGAGAGCAAATAATATAGAAAACCATTAGTGTGGCAGTGAATTATTTATAGCCAACACTAAGATTTGACAGAGGTTTCAGCAATCCCTTTATGGGTAATGAAAGCCAGAGTGGGAAACTGGGCAAGCAGAGACCTGTTAAAGAGAGAAACTGGAGGGTTTGTAGGAGCAAACTCACCACTGGGCAGCTTGAACAACAAGTACAGGGCCAGCTGATATATTGCCTCTGTCATATAGGCAGAGAGGGAGAAAAACCCATCATGACTTAACAGCAGAGGCCATGGGAAGAGCAGCCTGGCTGGGCAAGGAAGATGGAGCTCCCACACCCTCAGCAACATCTGCCAGCAGCAGTATTGACTCTCCACAAGCCAAGGGTGTGGGACAGCCTGGAGCAGGATGCTGAGCTCAAGGACTTCCAGGTCCTCACAAGGTCCACCCAAACACGTGAGCACCAGCGGGGCTCATGAGGGTAGGTAGCTGTGCCTCAGCCACCCCATGAACACCCTCAGCCAACAGCTGCAATGGACATGAGAGCAGATGCTTCAGTTAAAAACTGCAGAAGCTTTAGCACCGTGCCACACAATAGCATTGCTTTACTTAGGAGAAGGAGTATTTCTACTTCTCCACAAGGTCCCCTTCATGCTTTCCTCAGGCATCCAAAACTCTTGGCAGCCCTGGGTGGCTGCAGCACTCCCTGAACTAATGGCTTCAGGGACATCCCACGCATCACCAGGCCTGCTGCACACAGTCCACAATCACCTTACACCCCAAAAAAAAAATAATTTAGGTTCAAGATTAGACACGGGAAAGTTGCTTCATTAATTTTTACCCTCCCAGCCCAGGCTTCCCCTCACACCTCCCTGCCAGGGCACATGGGCCCATTCCATGAAGCTTTGTGTCTCCACATCTTCTCTGGGGAGCCCAGCCACCCCCCGTGCCCATCTGTGGACATGCCCCCAGCCCACTCTGGAGCAGAGGGTCCTTGAGAGGCAAGGCTCATCACCAAGTGTCTACACACCAGCATCTGCCCTTTCCAGTCATCATTTTCCAATGTTCACTTATAGGGAGAAAAAAATATGTGTTGCTCCCAGAACATCATTTCCAAGTGGGAAAAGACACAATGACAGAGAGTGGCCGGGATTCCAGCCACGCTGCCCATCGCTCCTGAGAAAAGGGTCACCTTTAAAAACAGAATCTTAATTAATGACCATAAACAAATTGAGAATGGTCGCACCACTGACGGGGGAGCAGTTGGTGCCACTTGGCCCAGCGCGGATGAGAAGCGAGAGCCGCACGTGGTTTCCAGCGGCCAGGCACGTCACCCCTGCTTCCCAGAGCTCCCCTGCCTCCTCAGCCAGCAGGATTAATCACACTCACTAAGCGCAGTAATTAGGGCTGCTCTCGTGCTGTAGTGCACATGGCCATCTCAGATGGCTGCAGGAACACAGCAGCTGCTTATCGTATCCTAAATGTCACGCTGCACATCAACACCGGGCAGGCTCCTCCCGACCGCCGAGCGGAGAGGCTCCCAAATTGGAGCACGGTCGCCTGAACTGGGAAAAGAATCTCCTGTGAGAAGAGTGACTCATCTTACTCTGGATAAAGGCAGAATAGACGGTGTTAACACGCACGCCGTTTATTTACAGCCATGTTTTTCTGCCAGAGAAGCCATTATCCACCCCAGCATTCCTGTGTTAATACAGACCCTTGCTCCAAAAATCCTACAGTCAGAAAAATCCAGTTCCTCCATTTTTCACCCCACTGGCACCTGCCATTTAACACTCAACCCAGTTTTTCCTCGCTTCTTTTGTGGACTAAATATCTATATATATAGAAGAGGGAAAAAAAAAAACCCCAAACCCAACAAACCTAATCCTTGTCACCTTGCCAGGACATTCCTCTGCAAGTATTCATGGTACGACTTGTACCAACAGCAGATCCTGAAATACCTCTCTCCGCTCCTGCAGTCCAGTTGGCACAGCCAAGCGAGCAAGCTAAGGGGAAGTCTGTGGATCCTTCCAAGAAAAAGCCTGCTACCAAAAAAACCATCAAGGAAAGCAGCACATCCCTGCAGAGCCAACTTTCCCTATAGCGACAGATTCCGAGCGGCTCGAGTTTCCCTGCCTTCTTCCAACCCCAAGTTGCACCCCAGAAGCTCAAGTCTGTACCCACCCATTGTCACCCAGGGTGACAATGACTCTGGAGGGTGATGTGCTCGGAGAAGGGCAGTCTGCAGCTCCCAGTATCTCCTGCAGAATGGGGCTGCCTGAGGTGGGATGCAGGAGCACAGCACCCAAGGGAGGAGAGTCCACAGTGGTACAGCACTTCAGGAACTGGTACTCCCATCCTGCTTGACCCACCAGGCTCAGCTGTGGGGTCATCCAGCTGCCTAAGCCTCATGTTAAGTAAGCCTCAAAATATGGGACCAAGCAATCCAAGGGTTGAACCACACTCTCTGGCTACAATAAGCACTCTGGATCAGCAGGAGGCATGGTGATGGCAGGGATGTCCATCTGGGAACACGCACAGAGCTCCATCTCCAGCACTGTCAGTCTGCCGCATTCCACTTACACCAGACTCACAAACTGGTTTCTTTAAGGAGGGGAGTGATCCTGGAAGGACATCAGCCACCACAGACTGGCTGCTTCCTCTGAATGCCCAAAGCAAAGGGGCACTGGAAGGGCTCCCCTCCACTAACACTTGCTTTGAGGAGAGGACTGTCTCACACCCCCCCTTGCTGCATGCCAGTTGGGGTACCAGGCAGGGAAAAAAGGTCAGGGTCTGTAGTTCAGATCCAGCACACTCCAGTGCTTCCCCCTGTGCCTGTGTTGCAGACTTTACTTGTTTGCCTTGTGTCTCTCCCTCCTCCCCAGCCCCTGGTGCTGAGAGCCAGCTGCCTCTGCTCAAAACCCCCAATCCCAGCCCAGGAACAAAGCCAAAGTGCTTACAGATGCACCCGGCACTAACCTGCCAAGAGGACTCAGCTGTGGAGCTGGCTGCTCTCAACACACTCCCCTGTCCAGGCTTTGCTCTGCACCAGGCAGAGCCAGTGCTATTTCTTGGGGGGAGCATCAACAACCAACCCAACGTTCTTCAGAAGCTCCAGAGTCTTAGCCCTTGAGCACCCGAGAAACCCTTGGGTGAGCAACCAAGCACCCCAAGGGCTCCACTGCCAACACATCAGGTACTATTTTAGAGCAGATCCTCACACCACAAAGAGGAAGAAGCAGAGCCCTCATAGGACAGATTTTTAAGCACAGTGATAAAGATGCAGAGTAGCTGGTTTTGAAAAATGGACTAACACCTCCCCAGCCTCACCCAGGTTGAATGACTTCAATAATGAAAGTTGGACTGAAAAATCTCTGCAGACCCCCCCACCCCACATCCCCAGCTGTCCCTATTTTTTTTTGTCATGAATTTATATCCCAGCATTTTGGCACAAACTGCCAACAGAGCTGAACTTCAGTGGTATTTTTAGCTTTATTACTCAATATAATTTTTGCAAAACTTCATTTTTTGGGATGTTACAGGGAAAAGGGATTAAAGTTAAGTTGGGTCTGTTACCACAAAAAAAGTTTCTTTTTGTAGCATACCCAAACTTCACCACTCAGGTTGACAGCAAAGTAACCATGGTAAGCATTTGCATGTGTATCTAGACCTGACAAAATTAACATTCACCCACATCCATGTGAATGTCAACACAAAAATAAGTTTGGAGAGTCTGAAACATTTGTAGACCAAAGCAAGATGCTTGGGTGACCACACCAGATGAGGCATGTGGTAAAGCAGACACCAAAGCTTGCTGATGGGCTTTTTTAGTTATATGAAAGAACCAAGATAGGGTTGGTTTTGTTTTTGTGTTGTGTTTTTTTTTTAACAGCACATTCAGACCTTGAAACCTTCACTTTACTGGAGAGCAGAACTGCTTCTGCATTTTGCAAGCCTTAAATAGTGTGAAAAACAAAACCAGGCAGGAGCATGTTGCTGGGTCCTCTTTACCAAGCTCCCCCAAATTTAGCTGAATCTGACCCACTTCCAACTTAACTGTGTTACTCTGTGCTGGGAAATCAAAGCAAGGCAACATAAGAGGCTGCAGAAGGGACATCACCCTTTGTCCACACAGGTGTCACAGCCACAATCCAGAGGAGCACACCCAGGAAGGCCAGTGAAACACTAACTTTGGTGTGACTCTCCCCTGCTTTTGTTCTTAGCCTGACTACAGAATAAACATTAAAAAACAGAAAAAGCTTTGCACCAATCTACTGTAGCGAGGCTTTTCTTTCAATTCCAGGCCATTTTTTTTTTTCTAAAACCACTGAGCATCAAATGCAGAAGAGAAACTGTGAGAGAGCAGCATTTTGAGACAAAACAGAGAGTGAGAGTGATGGCCTTCAGAGCAGATGAGCTCCTGTGGTTAAAGCAGATACACCATTTCCAGCCACACCACGCCTGTTTGGGGAGTGCCCAAAAAATCACTGCCAGCCTCCCATGGGAGCCTACGAACAAAAACAGGGACATGGGGAGAGCTGGGAGGGGAGCAGACAGGGAAAAAAGGCAGCTCAGAGAAAGCTTCAAGGGGAAATGCAGGAAGAGAAACAAAAACAAAACCAAGCATGAGGAGGAAGAGCAGCTAAGAGGAAGCAGGAGATGCGCAGTGGCCGTGAGCTGCTCTCAGTCCTCCCACCAGCCTGGGAGCCACAGAGCAAACTTCTTTATGTTTTACACCAAAGGAGCCACTTACAGCAACACACACCTTCACTGAAGGGCTTAGGGGGGGCATTTTAGCTGTTTGGTGTTTTTACCATGTCTGTAAACCACAAAGTCCAAGGGAAAAAAACAGAAAGCAAAGGTGGCGCAGTGGAGCTGAACCAGCCCGCAGGCCGAGCACACCGGGTGCCAATACACCTTTGCCCAGGTGGCACCCAATCCTCCTCCACCCCACAGCCCCCTGCAAAGCACTTGTGAATGCAGCAGGAGGGGCCCTGGCCCAGGGGAAGGATGCCCACGGCCCCAGGACAGGGAGCTGGTACCTTTCATTGCCCGGCTGGAACTCAGACAGCAGGGATGGCCTCCGGCGCTGCGGCTGCATCATCGACCCCGGCGGGAGGTGGGAGGCGAAATCCCTGGAATGGTGCTGGTACTCCAACAGCGCCACGTCCTGCGGAGACAAGCACAGCGAGCGCGTTAGGCTGCTGGAGGCTTTCGAACAAGCACTGAACTCGAGGGGAGCTCTACAGCAGGTCTCAGGAAGAACATCCTCACCGTGAGGGTGGTGAGGCACTGGAATAGGTTGCCTGGAGGAGCTGTGGATGCCCCATCCCTGGAAGTGTTCAAGGATTGGCTGGGCAGGGCTTTGAGCAGCCTGCTCTAGTGGCAGAGGGGTAGGAACTTAAAGATCAAGTTTCCATCTAACCCAAATCCCATCTAACCCAAGCCATTCTGTGAACCCTGACAGCTCAGAAGTAGCCAGAACAACACTGTTCCTTCGAAGAACTGCTTGCTGGCCAACAAGCTCAGTGATTTTCTCCTCCAAAAGGGTTCCCAGTAACACCCAGTCCTGCCCTGTGTTGGGGTGGTAGCTCAGCTCCCAGTCCAGCCTCCCTCCAGCCTTTTACTGGGGCTGCTCACAGGGGCTGGCTCCTGGGATGACAGCCCAGCAAGCTCAACCCAGCCACTGAGCATGCACACAGAGATATTTGTCAGCCAAGCAGTCCTGGTAACAACTCCAAATCCAAGAGGAACAGGTAAGGAGAAAATCAGAAGTCACGGGATACTTTCAGCTTCAGCAATCCATACGTCAGTATGGAAGAAGGAAAGGGGGGGGGAAGAAAGAAGGGGAAAAAGACAGGGGGGAAGAAAGAAAATGGGGGGAGGGAGAAATAAAAGAAAGAAGGGAGAAAAAAAGAAAGGAGGAGGGAGGGTAAAAAAAAGGGGGGGAAGAAAGAATAGTGTCTCTTTAAACAGAGCTCCCCTGGGCTGAGCTCAAGGGATTTGAAAGGACAGTTTGCTACTTTCTATGTGTACGTCCCTTTTGTTCCTTGACCCTTGGAGAGTACAGTACAGTATGTTCTTGATTTTAATTAAATAAGAAGCCCTCCTGCTCTGTGCCACAGAGTGATTCCAGCAACAGTATTTTAGCAGCTACATTCAACTGCTATTTTTTTTATTTGCAGATAGATGCTTGACCAGCAGACTAATAATCTAATTAACCAAGACCTTCAGCAATGGCATAGAAAGCCCTGTCACAGAATAACCCTGGTAACACTAACACACATTTACCTTACAAGAACCAGTCCCACCTGCAAGTCTATTCTGAACAGTTCTCAACTGCAACTAAAAAAGCTCCAACTCCTTCAAAAAAGAAACAAAAAAATTAGAGTCTAAAATAAAGATAAATAAAAAAACCACACACACATGTGAGCAGGGGACTCTGTCCTAACAGCTGCTGCAGAAACTATGTGATCAGATGTAGTGAAGATTGACATGCTCCACTATGGAAGCTGGAGAAGTGCCCCAATGAGGTGCATGACAGGCAAAGAAAGGATTTGGGAGCTTAAATAGCAATGACCTGCCTCGGGACACCCCCCTCTCCCAAGCTGCCAGTGAACAGAGCAGCCCAGCACTGGATGCCAATCCCAACGTCTTTGGCCACCAGAGGGGAAAAGGAGATGTTTGTGTAGCAGGTTTCTGGAAAGCCAGGAAGGCAAACAGAAATTGTAAAAAACCCAGACAACTAAAGCAGATTCCCTGCACCACATTCAGGCTCTCACACAAAAGCTGAGAAGGCCAGAAATGAGAGGAGGAAGGAGGGTGGTGTGTGACTGCCACCACTTCTCATCTCTAGAAAGGTGCATGGTTTTTTTGGAATGGGGTCCTTTGCTCCAATGGTGGGATGCTGCTCTGTTTCTGTTCTGACTGATTTTGGGAAACACCAGGAACCAGGAGCCTCTGCTAGCCCCAAACTCCTGGTCTCCACCCCCAACTTGCCCATTTCAGACCTCAGCCTCTGGGGCAAGGGGTGTCTCCAGACAGGTTCTTACAGCGTAAGGAGGGTATTACTGGGACAGTGTCTTCTTATCCTCAGGGGGATGTTCCACTTCTGCTGTAAATCCAGACATTAAGGGAGAAAATTCTCCTGTGATGCTGCTTTTCCTTTAGCTCTAGAGCCCACCCGTGCAGGACACCTTGTGGGGCTGCAGGACAGAATATGCCAGTGGTTCAACCACAGATGGAACCAACTCAGACATGGAGAGAGAAGCGCCTACTAGCTCTCCCAGCCCCAGCCAAAGCAGAATCTCTGCCTACAGGGAGCCTTCCCACATTTATAGTCCACCTGGTTTGACCTTAGAACAACAAAAGGGTGACGCAGCTCCTGACATCCACCTACAAAACAAATATACCATGTCTGGGAATACACACCAATAGGCCCACAACCAGGACTGTCACCTTCTGTGGGTGTATAAACAAGAATTACCCGTCTGGGAGGCTCAGAGGCTATGCCCTTGAGAAGAAAAAAAAAAAAAGGCTCAAAAGGCTCTTGCATGTCCCAAGAACCATCTGTTTTCCCTTTTCCACCTGCACACATTCAGCTGAGCTCTGCATTTTCCTTCCATAACCCCCATCAAAACCTTCCTGATGGAGCTCAGAGCCCACTGGTGTGGCATGAAGTGACAGGAGAGGTCGTTACAGTGGCCATTAGCTCTGGGCAGGGAGGGCAGACTTGTCTCTCCAGCTTCTCTGCAGAAGGCAAGGCTGGAAAGCACCAGCTCCTGCTTTTCCAGATACCACTCAACTCACTCTGACCTGCTCCTCTTTACTCACATCAACATTCAGCTTTACCAGAAGAAAATGTAACCCAGAAATTAGTGAGGAGGATGCAGTGCCCTGTGATGAACTGTCAAAGGAACCACGGGAGAGCTGGCAGGACGTAGGTGGATTAATTGCTCTGAAAGTTACTGCAGTAAATTGCACTGTGAGCTATGACTGTGCTTTTCAAACACAGATGCCAGAAAGGTTTATGAGTTACCTTCAGAAGAGGCTTAAATTTTGTTGAGCTGTTTTCTAAAGCCATGTGCTGGGAGGCACCTTTTTGCCAGTGCCAAGGCCCCCTCCACACGCAAGCAGAGACACTGGAGCAGCATCCAGCAGGTGCCATGTGAATTCCCCACCACACTAAGGGGATTCAGTCCCCAACCTGACTTAAAATACCCAGCTCAGCCTTGGCACCTGCAAGACTCCCACAATAAATCAACTAAAAAGCTCTGCAGCCACAAGGTACATGTTGCTCTTCTTCCTCTCCATTGCTTTGCTGGGATTTGCTCGATTCTATTTACTGCTCATTCTCTCCTTCTCTTTGCATCTCTTCCTGCCCTCTGCCAACCCTCCTCACCACCCCCTCAAATCTGTTGATGCATCAGATGCACATTCACCACGGTCCTCAATTCTCCCTTTGTCTCTGGGCAGGACTTTGTTCCTTTGACACCAACCTCCCTGCTGCTCCTTGTGCTCCCACACAGATGGACTTTTTGCAGAATTTCTTAGATTCAGTAAATGCTATGAAACAGAAATGAAGGAAGCAGAAAGATGATGGGTAGTCGGGGGTTCTGGCACATCATCAACAGATTTGGGGGGTGGGAGGAGGGTTTGCAGAAGACAGAAAGAGATGAGAACAGAAGATGAGCGCTTTCTCCACTTCTGTTGATAGAAATTAAGCTTCTTTACTCAGGCAAAGAAAGGGGAATGTTTCCAAAACAAAACCAAAACAAAGCCACCAAAATCACTTTGGAAGTCTCAATGTTAAGACCTTATTCTCCTGAAAAAAAAAAAGCAGCTTCCCAAAATACAACCCGGGGTGAAAGGAACTGTGTCCCCTCTAACTGTGTAGGCAGGGCATAAGTAAACAGATCAGAGTTTCTCAAGATGACACCATCTAGAGCCATAGATGGTTTGAGATCCAGCCTGGTGATAGCTACATCTATCCCCAGGGGCATCCACCCTCTCCAATGGAAACAGATCAGAATGCCACATAAGCCGTTGGAAAACTCATCTGAGAAAGGGAGATACAGCCCAGACACCTCCACCCCCCAAAACACCTCTACTGCAAAGCTCTGGCAGGAGGAGCTTGTCCTCCAGCACAGACATTTATCCCCCAGCACAACCCTGCTACACACACCCCTGTGCTGGTGCCTCCTGCTCCGTAACAACTCACCCCCCAGATGCCTGACCAACCCACAGCTGCTCAGAGGCAGACAGGGAAAGCCAGGAGAGGAAGGTTGGATTCCTGTCGTTGGGGGCAGCTTGGCATCCAAGTGCACTGAAGAGATTGGGTCATCTCCATCTTCCAGTCCCAGAAACACATTGCTGCCTTGATCCTTCTCCAGCCACCCAGTATTCCATCATGGAGAGCTGCCCTGGCCCAGACCACCAGCCTTGCACGCAAGAAACAGCAGCTTCAAACCAAGCACACCCAAAGCTTAGGGTGCAGCCAACTAGGTAAAATTAGTATTAAAATTCAGGTCCTGACTACACACCTCAGCCGAACTAACTCCAGTCCAGCTCTTTGGGGCTGAGGCTGCTGGGCCCCAGCTCTCCACAGCCCCCTGAGCAGCGAGGGGCTGCGTGGCTGCTGAGCAGGAGGCAGGTGATGGGGGGCACAGACAAACTGCTGCTGGTACCAGCACCAGAACAGCAGAGCACAGCTCATGGGACAATTCAGCAAACCCAGAGCTGGGCTTCAGCATCCCATGTGAAGGTTGCAAAGCCCTGGTCTGTACACAGGGTTCTGACTCCCTTTCACCAATCCTGATTCAGTCAAAGTCTGACACAAGTGGTGCTCGAGACAACAGACCTGCCAACCACTGCCTGCTGTGGCAACTGGGGAGAAAGGGTCTTGTGGGGAAAACAAACGCAGGGAGGCTTAAAGCTGTTCTGGTAAGAGTTGGCTGCAGTGGGTCTGACTGAGCAACTCCTGGCCCCACACAACAAGAAGCCACTGGCTGAGCTGAGGCAGCACCAGCAGCATCACCAAAGACAGACAAGGAGAGTGCCATAAATCACCTTGGTAGAGCAACACAGTGCAAGGCCAACACTCAGACAGATGAAATGCTAAAGAGACAAAAGCAGCCTCATTAAAAAACACTTCTTCATGCAGCAGACTGAAGATGTGCCTGGGCCCAGCCTGAGGCACCAAGATCATCCTTTGCTGCTAGAGAGGAAGGCTGGACATGTCTGTGCTGCCCCTGCCTGGGGGTGCTGGGAAGGGGAGCTGGTGAAAGCACTCCCAGTCTCAAGGTCCTTCTGTGCTATTACTCGATTCTGGAGTGCCGAGAGCGCCGTCTCCCTCCCCTTCCTGGTAAATCCTCTGACCCTAAATAACCTGCGTCTATCAGGCTCATTAAGATACACTAATCAAACTGTCTAAAGCCAGGAGACTGAATGCAATATTACAGCAAAGCCCTTAGCAACAGAGACAGCCCCATGGAAGGAAAAAAAAAAGAAAAAAGCAAGCAAGCTCTTTTTCTTTCTTTTCCTCACCTTTTTCCTATTTTTTTTTTTTAACACTTTCAGGCTGCTGTCTTACCTACAATGATGTGAACACAAAAAACCTTCTGTGCTGTCCCCTGACCTCAGGATAACCCCCACTCTAAACTAATAACTGCACCCAGCCTTGCAGACTTGCTGCCTCTCTCACTTTCTGTTCTGAACGTGTGCGCTCGCTGGTGCGCTTCATTTCTCCCTTCCCTGCTCGCAGCTGCCCGGCTCTGGGCTGTCTGACCTCCAACGGGAAGGAAGAAAGGGAGGTTGGAAAGTGATGCTGGAAGCAGCCCTGGGCGCTGACCCACAGCGCAGAGCCAGACACCACCACGTTGTGGCTGACAGCAGCTCTGACCCTGCTCTCCCAGCTCCAGCACAGAGTGCATCTGTACGGATGAGGCACCTCCCAACTGCTCCAGCTAGGTGGCATTCCCACGGCTGCAAAATGCAGCCCCCAAGGAGAAGACCCGAAAACACCCCAGAGACATGAGGCCTGCAGAAAGAAAGCCTGGAGCTGGTCTTGCAAGAACAAGGAGAACTACTCCTCCTCTCTTCCTCCCACCAGCAGAAAAATAAGTGCAAACGCCCAGCGCTTCTGGCTTTCCTTGGAAAACAACTCTGAAGCAAACCCGTGGAGACCCAGAATGCAGCCAGACCAGCATCTGCAGCACAGCTCGAGCTGCCCGGAGCCTCAGATCCATCCCCTGCCGCTTACCACGTCTTCAGCCAAGAAAACAACCAGGAGCTCCCCGCCGAGTTTCGATGCAAAGGCAGCTTCGCACAGAAACCACCGGCTCTTGTTTTTCAGCGACAGCAAGAGGAGCAGTCCCGGGGTCAGTCACCACATCCGCCAGCTGAGTTCCCCGGTGAGGGTGGCACCCGCGCCAGCACCCGCCTCTAACCTCGGCACCGGGTGCGAGCAGCACCTCACCTGCGGGGCTCCCTGGGCACAGGAGCCTTCACCCAGCTACCACCCACTGCCCCGCGCCGTCCTCGGGTAGGCAGAGGTGCCAGGGCAGACCACATGTGCTCCTGGTGGAGCAGATCCCAGCTCCTCGCCACCTCCAGCAAGGATGAGGTCGTGGGCTGCTCATTACGCACTCGCCCGGCGTTGTGTTGCGAACAGTTTTTATTTCTTAATGACGAGCTATTTCTGCTGAAGCACTCCCAGGCGTTTAGGCTAAATGAGGCCGATTAATAATGGCGTGGTCCGAATACTGAGCACAAAAAAACAATGCCAAAGCATCCCTGTAGTTTGTTACTGATGAATTGTCCTTTATCTAATTTCAGAAGAGGGTGCCTGGCCCATCCCTGCCACTCAGCAGCAGAGTGCGTGCTGTCCTGGGAACTCCTATAACCACAAGGGAACGGGGGGCATGAAAGTTGGTGGCTCGGTGTGGTGGTCAAGACCTGCCCGCAGACCCACCCCATCCCCCCACGAAGCACACGGCAGGTTGAGCTTTCCACACGCCCAGGAGCACAAATCCTGACTTGAAACCTGTAAAGACCTTGGACCATTTGGCAATTGATTTGTGCAACAAGATGCTGCTTGAGCCCCTTGACGCAACCCTGGCTGCAGCTGAAAGCTGGGCTGGCAACTGGTGCGAGCCAGTCCATGGTGGGGTGACCCAAGTGGCACAGCCCCAGCAACTTCACCTGGGAGAGGGGATGCCCCTCACCCCTGCTCTGCACACCCTGAACTTTGAGAAAAGAAGCTGCTTTAAATCTCTCTGCCAACAGCGAGCATGACCTATTTTAGCATTAAAAGGAAAAGCTCTCTGGTGCCTGGATACCCCTTGGCTCTGGCAGCACAGCAGTTGCTCATCAGACCGAGAAATGCACTTTCTCGCCTTTGCCTGGGGAAAAGAATTTTTCCCAAAGCTGATTCAGGTAAGAGGAGGGGGGAAGGTATGGGAGGAACTGGGGTGGTAGCAGAGCTGTTGCTGCATGAGGTCCAGCCCCAGCATGGGCTGCAAGAGGACCAGTATATAGAGCCCAGCGCCCACAGCCTCCACAGCAAAGAGGAGCCATCCCCCCTGCCACCAAAATCCTCCACTGAAAGGCTAAGGAGGTGGTTATTGATCAAAACAGGTTGTCCACAAGTACCCTGCTGTCTGCCTCACTTCCTCCCCAAAACCCTGGGAGGAGCTCACTGCAGATTTAAGAAGAAAAAAAAAAAAACAAAAAAAAACCAACAACAAAAACACACTACCCAAGCCATAAACCAACCAACAGCTCCACAATCAGTTCTACTGTGGAAGATAAGGTCAGTAATAAAAACCTGGCTGAATACACGCATTTTTATCTTGCCTACGGGGACGCAACATGTGCTGAAAAGACAAACGCCCTTATTGTTCCAACACAGTCTCATTGCCATCCATCTCTCAGAAGCTGCTGACTTGGCCTTTTGTTTGAAGGGGTGACCACACTGCGCGTGGCCCCTTCTTGGAAGGCACCGATTTCTGCTGCCACCCCTGCGCCGAGGCCACGGCTGCTGCCAGCGCCGGCTGCGGCTGTACCAGCTGCACAGAAATCCATCCTTCCCAACACCCTTCTCCCTGCCTGGCCAGCAAACCAAGGCTGTCAGCAGCAGTTAACTGTCCCGTCTGAATGTGCCATTCATGGAGAAGTAGTCATGTCTGGGTGGGGGCAGCTCTCAGCTGTTGTGGCTTCCCGGTCATCTGACTGGTGCCGGGCACTGGAGCCAGCCACCAGCCCTCTCCCTGGCAGCCAGAGGTGCCCGCAGAGCAGCAGCACATCCATTACAGTGCTGCTTTTGAACCTCTCTCCATCACAAGACTTTTGTTCCAGTCACATCCAGGCGCCTTTGAGCCCACAGTGACCCGTCTGCCCTTCCCTCCATTCCCCACACCCGGTGCTCTGCTTCCTGAAGCCGCTCGGGGTCACGAACACAGGGTGAGCAGTTCTCTTCGCACGACAACCTAGTGCTTTTCACATGGGAGTTCTGGGTTTATTTTGCTCACCATCACATCTCTTCTACAGCATGGTCCTCCACCATCTCCTACCACACCACACATGGTACCACACCACCTGTAACCTCTCTGTAGGTCCACAAAGGACCCTTTTACCTTTCCATGTCCCGCACTCAGCTCTTTCAAACTTCCCAGCACTTCCACAGCACATCCTTCAAGCCAAAGAACCCAACTTGTTCAGCATCCAGAATAAATGTGGTGACAGTGACAATCATCCTGCAGAAGGTGTCTCCAGGGGCTGATGGGACAATGGGGACAGTGTCTGGCTAGGAGCAACGCAAGGGTCTCCAGAAGGGGCCTTAGTGGGTCGCTACCTTTGCCAAACCACACGCGCAGCAGAAGTTTGTTATTCCCCTGTGCATTTGCAATCCTGAGATCAACCAAAAGCAAAGCACCACCCTCGGCACCAAATCACATCCAAAAAGCTGATTAGGGAGCAATCACAGAAGTTTACAGTAGCTTGAAGAGAAAGAGCTGTTCTGGACAAAGGCTTATCCTAGGGAAAATGAGCTTTAAATCCAAACTGCTGTAAACCAGCTCTTCCTTCCTGGCAATGGGACAGAGACCCCAGGGCAGGGAATTAGGTGTCCTGTTCCTTCACCTCCCTGCTCTCCCAGTCCCACAGCAGGAAGCCAAAATTCCCAAGTCCCTGCTCAGAGCTCCTGCAATCCTCCACTGAAAGGGTACTCGAGGGAGATCGTGCCGAGTTCTCACGACAGACCTGATCAGAAGCAGCATTTCCAAGGTACGTTTTGGGTTTCCAAGTCATTCCACGTTCCATTAGCTGGAGCCCAGGAGGCAGAATTCAGGATGTGAATCTCTGGCACAAGCTGCCCCCCGCTCGGCTGCGCAGCTGCTAGCGGAAGGCTTTGCTTTGCGCTCGGAGGTGGTTGGAGAAGGCTCTTCACAGCCTGGGGGATTTTAGCATTTGGCACCAAAACTCTTCCCTTCTGCAAGCTCCCGGAGCACTGACACTGGCTTTGAGCTTCCAGCAGATCAAAGTGTGATTAACTACTCCAAGGAAAACCAACTCGGCGGCAAAGGCGCCTCGTGCCCGTAACGCAAACCACGCTGCTCTCCGTGGGCTTACCTGGCCTGGCCTCAGGGATCACATCACTGCAGGGAGGAGAGCGCTCCTGCCAACCCCAGAGCTCCCATCTCTCTGCACCCTCCACTGCAGGACACAGGGTTTAACTCCCTTGCTTAGACTGCTGGGAGGAGGAGTCTGGGCAGGGAAGGCACTGGATTCCCCCCCGGCCACCATTTGGCTAGGACACCAAATCAGCACACAAGTTTGCACCAAGCTCTTGTCTCTGGTTCAGACAGACAAGGAAGTTATTTATCAAGGGCCAAAAAAAAAGCCCCGAGCAATCGGGCTGGGACGCTCCTGCACAGTGCTGTTTTGCAAACGGGAGTTTAATGAAGGAACTATAGAGCTGCTCCCTGGCAGGAGAGGTGGCACAGGAGCAAGCACCAAGGTCTCAAAGCTGGAGCAGAGGGGTGAAGCCACCTTTCCACCCCAGGAACAGGGGCTGGCAGCAGCAGGAAGCATGCTCAGTGCTTCTGGTTTTGCAGGGAAGGGGACAGTTCTCCCAATGGGGATTCAATCCCCAAACCTGTTTAGTATCTTTAGTAGGTAAAAACACTAAAAGAACCCCAAAAGCAGAAGCTGTTTTGGCACAGAAGTTGCAGGATGAGGACACCTGTGGCCTGATCCCCAGCATCCCCTGCTGGTACTACCCCCAGCAAAGCCCAGCCTGCCTCACTCCTGCAACTCCCAAACATCAGGCACTAACAGGAGGAGGGCTGGTAAGGAGGGCACAGCAAGAAACTGGATCCACACAGTTGGAAGAGAGGGGAGTCCTTCTGTCCTCAGGGACTATTGATCACGAAGAGGTTTTAAAAGGAAAGGGGGACATGTGCCACGCAGGGACATCGATCTGTTTGCAGAAAATATCTGCAGGTTGCCCGAAAATGAATCTCCTCCATGTGGAAGTTTCCTTTGCAAGAGCATGAACTTTGGACACGTTAGAAGGTTAAGAGTGTAAGTAGTGTGGTTTTTTACCTTCAGCTAAAGGTCACAGAGCATTCAAACAATTCCTCTGTCCCCAACCAAATGTGACAAGAGCCAACTTAGCACCCCAACATTAAGGCTAATGAATATGGAAGACAAAAACATATCCCCTGCAGTCCAGCCAAAAACCACTCAGTGTCCTTAAGAACCAACTGATTAATGGTGATTTTGGTTTTACCTAAAGAAAGACAAACAAACCAGAACCTTTCTACCAAACTTCCTTCCTCCCTCTAAAAGCATGTACATGTCCCAGCTTTTTACATGTCTTTTTTTAGGAAAATGGAATAAAATCCAAGGTCATTATAAAATATCACACTATCTTCACATCCAGCCTCCCTGACAGCTATTGGGACCAGATGTTTCCCAGTGAGGAGGAGGAGGACTCCCCAGTACAAATGGGGATCAACGTAACTTGAAGAAGGGCCTCTTCTCTGCATCATCCATCACAGCTCAGTCTGGATCAGATCCACAGGTTCACAGCCCCGCCCAAAGCTGGCACCAAAGAATGAAAACAGCCAAAAATCCCCACTCAACAGGTATGGAATCTTCTCTGCCAGCTTCAACCTCAGCAGTAACTACTTGTATGCACTGCCCAGATGTAGAAAGCATATTTCTGTTCATTCATTCAAAATGCATCTTTTTCTTTTTTTTTCACCCTATTTTCTTGGTTATTCCCTTGGGTTTTATACAATGGGAGAAGAAGAATACCCAAGCCTGCTTCCATTCCTTCTGCCCCTTCACAACATCCCCTCTCACTTGCCTCATCTGTGAAATCAAACAGCTGCAATCCTTTAAAACACTTCTAAAGTGTCCCCAAGCCTAAAATAATGTCACAACTCCTTTCTGGGCTCAATATTCCTGCCAGGCTGCATTTCCCTGGGTGCGACTGTCACAGTTGGACTGTGATTATTTATTTATATTCTAATGGCATCTGCAGCCCTGCTGAGCTCAGCCCTGCACACACACCCAGGAGGTGACCCAGGGCGTTTCCATCGCCGGGATAAGATTCCCCGGGCTGACAAAATCCCAGTTCTCAGGGAAGGATGCCGTGAAACACAGAAAACCAGAACCAAAGTCTCATTAGATGCAAGACACGCTAGTGTCGGGTTGGTTTTGGCCTCTCTTGCTTTCTTCCAAACAAGCTCTCGCTGTGCAAACACACCCCATGACAAAACTGACCTGGCCAAGACATGCAAGCAAATACCGCTGACTTTTAATATTAAACAGTGCAGTAACTTCAAAGCAACTGGGCTCTGCTCTCCCAAGCTATCCCACCGGAGATCAGCTCCAGCCCCAGAGCCATGGCCGGATTCCAGCGCACAGCACCGCCGAGCGAGAGACACGTGTCTGCCAACAGCTGAGAGTGGCAGGGTGGATCGTGCCGGGGCACGCTGCGAGGAAGGCTCTGCCCCCCCTTTTGAGGACGGGCAAGGAGCCTCAGGTCTGCAGGGGGCTGGCACACTTGTCTTGAGAAGACCCTTTTGGCTTCCCAGCCCCCTCAGAATTTGGTTTTTCTTTTTTAATCTGAAGTCCAACCTCTCCTGTATCCAGACACCTAAAAAGTATCACATAACTTTGGAAGATTAAGGGCGGCTGTAAAAATAACTTCTAGAAGCAAACGCCAGCAAACTCTTCCAACATTGATATAGCAGAATAAAACCAGCATCCACTGGAAGCAGAGAGCAGGGCAGGCTGGAGAGACCTTGAGCTCCATTTGACTTGCAAACAACTGCCCCGCTCAGTTCATTCTGCTATTGCAACACTGAGGGGAAGCAACTGGGGCTTGCAGGAGACTCAGCACCCCCAGGCTAGGAGCCGTTCACACTCCTCTAATACCCGTCTCCACATTGGGTGTTGAGGTTTCTTTGGTTTGTTTTTAAAACAAAGTTTTGCAACAACTGCAGCTGTTGCTCACCTGGTCACATCCTCCTCCTCTCGGGTTGCTGATGAAAACAAGACTTGGGATTTGCTTTTTCAGACAAATGCTCTTGTTCTATCCCACCTCCAGAACAAACACGCACCGATGGAAGCAAAACTCCCATAAATCGAACCAGGTCAGCGTGTCTCATCCCCTGGATGAAAAGCTTCTTTGTGCAGAGGCACGCAGGCCCCGAGCGCTCTCCGTCAGCCAGCCAACGCAGCCAACAGCTCGGCCTGCACCCTCCTTAACTCTGCTGTTCCAAAGCCTTTCCAAACTCCGGCTCTGCTCCCTGTGCTGCTCTGCTGAAGCCCAGCACAGAGGGCAGATGAGGTAATTTCACCCCTTCACCCACACCTCATGTGTCCAGGCTTCCAAGACAAAGCCTACAATCACCACTGCAGGAATGTTACCATTCAATAGCTGCTCATGTCAGAAACAACCACAAGACAAGGTCTCCTTGATAATTTATGCTATGAGCACCTTCCTGGCTGTGGCCACCTTGCTGTAACACAGAATCACAGAATCTGTGGCCACCTTGCTGTAACCCACCAAGGAGCAGCTCCACAGAGCAGTCTTGCAAGCATGTGCCACACTCCAGCACCTAATAAGATTCATTTAAGCAGTTTGAGCTGACTAAAGCTGTTCCACTAAGGAGAGGGTTTGGGGCTTTTTTTTTCCCCCGTGAAGGGCTTAAACTTAAAACATTCAACCATGAAGGATGAGCAAGCACAGACGTGAGTGACATGGCACAGACAGGAGAGGCTGGATCTGGGTGAATTAACCCCTGCAAGCTCTGATGCGTTCAATGGAATGCTGCCAACAAAGCAAAACAAATTAAAATAATAAATCACTTAATAGTTTGATCCAAGAGGAGATAATACTATGGGTGAAAGGTAGGAGGTGATAAAATTATGGATGGGTAAAGTGAGGGAAAAAAAAAAATCAGCAGCTCAGTTTTCTTCTTGCTCCCTGGGAGAGGCACCACCAGCCAGAAACACCATGTAGAGAAAGGCAGGTCTGGAAATCAGGAGAGCTCTCCAGAGGGTGTGGGGAGCAAGGACTGGGCTCACTGGGAAACAGCAAGGACATTTGTTCCTTTGGGATTTAGCTCCAAAGTAAGGCCAAGTCAAAGAGACCTGGAATTTAAAAGTGGCAATGGTCTTAAATGAGAAAGGAGTGGATTTAGATGAGAAATAAGGAAGAAGTTTTCCCACCAGAGTGATGGGCACTGGAACAGGTTGCCCAGGGAGGGGGTGGAGACCCCATCCCTGGAGATATTCCAGGTGGGGCTTGACAAGGCCCTGAGCACCCTGCTCGAGTTGCAGATGTCCCAGGGGGGTTGGACCAGATGACCTGTAGAGGTCCCTTTAACCCAGACATTGCTAGGAGTCTGTGATTCTATGGAATCATGCTCCAATGCCAATGGAACCTCTCATTTCTCCCCGCAAGCTGGCTGTGGCCTCCAACCAGGTGTGTCTTGCCTGGAAGACAAATGGACTGAGGTGCTCAGAAGAATCAGAGCCCGTGAGAACCACCACAGCAAGTGCCAGGAAGAGGTTGGAAAAGGAGAGAAAAGTTGAAACCACCAGACACAGAAACAAAAGAGGATCCCACAAGAGAGGAACGGTGGAACCCAGGACCACGGGCACAGACACCACCTGGTCTCTCTGTACCAGCGGGCACGGGAGGGAAGCTCTGGCCTTACCGCGTGCGGGCGGGCGATCTGGACGGGGTAGGACATGGCGTGGGGCGGGTAGCGCGGCTCGGCGGCGCGCCAGCTCTGCGTCACGGGCTGCGTGGAGCCCGACATGTCGAACAGCGGGAGCCGCTTCCCAATCGCCGACCGAGGATTAGCAGAGCCGAGAGCTCCTCTTCATCGCGGGTGCGCTTCCCACGTCACGCGACACCTGGAAGAGAAGGGGAGAGCAGCAGGTTAAAAGTCAGCTGAGCACGGTCCTCAGAGATAAGAGAGGTTGGCAAAACCCTCCTAATTCCCCAGCAGCCCCATTTTGCACTCGGCAGACACCACGGACAAGCTTTTCCTGCTAATTGCTCCTGTCACAGTGAAGTCCAAATGTAAGACTATCCCAAATCCATCCCACTTGAGCACCCTGAAAAGTCTTCCCTTAGCACCAGGCCTGTAAACTGATGGTCATTTATTTGGGCCCTGCTGATCTTTGTCCCCAAGTCTCTTGGAGTATCTTGGGAAGGGGGTGACTTAGTTCCCCAAAACATAAGCTAGAGTTTTGGCACTTCAGTTTGAGGTCCAAAGGTACAAGGTCCTTCAGCCCATCCCTCTCCCAGTCCCTGCTCCACACATCCACACAGGACTTAAGTGCTCTCCTTTCTGAGCTGTGGCCATTTCTGCACACCTGAGGTACACCCTGATCTCTGCCAGGAGAGACACTGGGTACCCACCTCCCCAGCAGCCATGTCCATCCACAGGGCTATGTTAAGACCCAGGACTAAAGAGCACCACATGCTTCCAGTGCCACCCAAAATAGCCTTTCCAAGCAGGACCAAGAGCCAGAGAAGCCACTGTGGCCCCAAGGGTATGTTCACAAACACCCCCATGATTGCTGCTTTACCACATGTTGCAAATTCCTTTTGCAGCTACAATAAAATCAGGGAAAAAAAGGAAAAAAAAAAAAAGGCAAGTAGGAAGACTCCCCTCAGCCCCAAGAGGAGATTTACAAGTTACTGATTTTTAGATACTTGGTTTGTTTGGAGAGGAATTTAAGCCTCCTGGGTTTTGTCTGGATTTCAACGAAGTAACACATGTCTACATGCTGCCCTTCATCACTGAGACAGTTTTAAGGTGCATTAACTATAATTGTCATCTTAACAATTATTTATACAGAGCATAAGTTCCCACTGCTGCCTGGGCGATGCTGCCAGGACTGATCTCAAGCAGGGAGAGCCCAGGGTGCTCCCCCTCCCCAGCACCCATCCTCCATCCCACCCGATACTGAGCACACCCCCACACCTCCTGCCCAGCAGATCCACACACATGATGTATAGATTTGTGCAGGGCTTTTGGCAGGATGAAAACTTTCCATCAGCACAGGGGGAGCAGCAGAGAAGCTGTGCAGTGCCAGGAGCTTGCCGGTGGCATCTCCCAGCACTCTCGTGGTTTCTGCTGCACGGGGGGCACCAGCAGCCCCAGACAATGCAATCTCAACCGAAACAGCAGTTGGCACGCACAAAACCAGGGGGTGGGGAAAGAAAAAAATAGAAAAAAAAAAAGATGGTTTTCTTTTTTTTGTTTGTTTTGTTTTCCTTTTATGTTAACTCCTGTGAGACCACAGATCAGCCCGTGCTGATAAACTGCTCACTATCTCTGCAGGCAGGCATGGCACCGCCAGCTGCCGGAGTCCCCGCGCCGCTCGCTCACCAGGCAGAAACAAAATCAAACCGAGCAACGGTTCCCGGCAGGCCGGGCACAACAGGCAGGAGGAAAGCACCCTGAGGAGGCCCCGTACACACAGGTCGAGATGTACAAGAGTTAGACTTTTTGGGCAATTCCCACTCAAGGCCTAAGGATCAAGGAGACGTCTCCAGGCTCCTGCCGATGGTCAGCGGAGCCTCTGCAGCGAGGGGGGCTTTGCCAAGTTGCCTCCGGGCAAACGCAGGGCAAGGTTTGGCAGGGAGAGGAGGGACTGTGAGGTGCCCTTCCCATGCAGGAACTGGGATTCCCCAGCACATCCCGACCCAGCCCTGGGGCACCTTACCTGCCACCCCAGTCCTGGGAAGCACCGGTTGGCCTGGGACCAGCCAGACCCTCACCAGGGACAGCTGCCCACGCAGGAGCTTGGCGTGCTCGGTGTGATCCACCCCGGGCAGGAAAGCCCCTGTGCTCACAGGGGAATTCAGAGGCACCCAGAAAGCAGCCGGTGAGTATCTGTACTCCCAGTATGACTCCACCACTTCCCCTCACGCTTCCAACTGGATGAGATTTTAACTGCCACTTCCCAGCCAAAGCTGGATACAGTGCTGGGAACACATGTGGTTCAACACCCTTCCCGCTCACCCTCCGGGGACACCCCAGCACCCTCACAGCCCTTCCGCAGCCCACGTGTACTGTTAGAGGGGACAAACCCTCCCCCCAGCTGCCAAGGACACGTGCACAATGCTCTCAAGGGCTCCAAAAGTTCGTTGGGATCTGAAGAAGTTTCAGGTACTTTCCTAATAACGGATTCACACTTGGGACATCTTGGCTTGCAGCCACCTAAGAGTTAATTAGCACATGTAAAAAAAAATTTTATATATATATAAATACAGACACATATAAATACACTCCAAGCTGGGGAGGGCTCAGAGCCTTTAGCAGCTTTCAGCAAGCCACTGCTTCCCTGGAAGCTCAGCAGGGAGGCTAGATCAGACTATGCCACAGCAGCCATACAGCAAAGGAAATGGGGTGATTTGCCCTTTTTTAAACTCTTCAGGTGAGAAATTCAGCTTTAAAACTCTGCAGCAAGTGCAAAACCACACTGTGCCAAGCTCTAAGAGAGTTTAAAATCTTTTTTGCTTCTGTCTGTGCAACCAGGACAAGTTAACTCTCTACCAGAGGGATTCACACACAGGGTGGAATCACAGGGGTCAAGATGACCATCCTGCAGCAAGACACACTGCCTGCGAGCCATGCTGTGCCAGTGATATGCACTAATCACATTGCAGCAGATGGTTAAAAACCAAAGGTTTCTTTGCTTACCAAGTTCTGTAAATGATCGCTGTCTCAACAAGAAGCCCTGGGAAGCCAAGTCCAAACCAGGCAAAGCAGTGCCCATGCATTTCCACACCCGCCAACCACGGAGCAGCAGGTTGCCAGCAAGATCTCAGCGCAAGTCGAAGGTCCTGGATGCTCTTCCACCACAGCTGGACTGTGGGCTGGAGCCAAATGAGGTCACCAAAGCAGCTCCACAGATGCCATTGCCTCAGATCCCCTTTTCACACTCCATGTGTGAAGAAATGGGCTGCTGCAGTGTGCACAGCCCAGCCCTGCTCCGGGGAGGAGGAGGATCCCTGGCCAGCCAGCAGCAGGGTTGCGGGTGCTCCCACTGGGGAGCAAAGTGGGAGCATAACATCTTGCTGAGGATTTACTGGAGCTGTTGGGGCAGCCTGGCCACCCATCCCCAAGCAGAAGATACTGGGACGCCTCCTCATCCCCAACCCTTTATTAATTATATTTAAGAGCAGAACACAAACAATAGGAGCAGATGAATGGAAATGAAAGAGAAATAGTGCAGCCAGGCTCTTCAAGATTTAAAGATTGAACTGTTTCATTCCTACTTTTCTCAACTGATTTTGATGAGGAACAGACATTGTCTCACAGGAAAAGCATTTCCCCCCAGTTGAGTCTCCATCAGAGACTGTTTTATCCGCAGAGCTGCATTAGCCATTACAGCACCAGGTACGAGCAGATTTACAGTCTCTGATTAGGAACAGAAGAAAGCTGGAGGTTACCAGTAAATCCAGCACCATGGCTACAAGATGAACCTGCAGAAGAGGCAAGAGCCCACAGGAGCTCCTGCACGCATTTTCTCCATTTGTTGGGTAGACTCCCAGAATCTTGCCCCACTGCTGGAGCCTTCCAAAACTTCCCCCTCCTAACTTCACACAGCCAACCACCACGCCCCTGCTCCTCTGTTTCTCCTCTTCATGTGCTATTTGCTGTCTAAAATAATTTCCCTGTGACCTGTTCTCCCTAATTTACACCATGAAAGCACTCTACAAGCCACTGCAAGTTGCTGCAGGCTCACCTGCACACAGGAGAGCTCTGCCCACTGGCCCAGCTGCCCAAGCTCCTGCCAGCTCCCAGCAGCATATGCCAGCTCAGACACAGCCCATGCTAATGGGCTGTACAGCAGCACTGGGCCAAGCAGACTCCTGTCCAGCCCAAAAGATGGGCACAGACAAGCTCACAAGAGCCCACAGTCATCTCCAGGTTCACAAACACTGCATGGACACAGGACTGTGCATTTTTGTGCCAGCCCTTCAGCCCAGCCACAGCAAATGCACACGCACTGATATACTCCGGACCATGTAAGAACCCTGCAGGTCTAAAATCAGCCTTTGCAATTGAATTGAATTGCAAAGTATTTAATTAATGTCATCCACCACACTTGTTGCTCCTCAACATTAGAGCCACCCCCCAATAGGCTCCTTACTCCTCAGAGAGCAGGATTCCCAGGTGAGGTCCCCGATTTGCTGCTGACACAATCTAAATGTGGGTGAGTTCTGTAATCATCCTGTGCCTTAGTTCATCTCTCTGAAAGGTGAAAACAAGACACTCCCAGCTCACAGAAAATACCAGCTCATCCATCCTCGGGAGAGTATTAAAGATCCCAAAGAAAATACACTGCTCAAGTTCAAAATAAGCCTGGTGTTTGTTGTTGTTGTAAGCAAGGCCAGGCTGAAGTTACATTAACAGAAAAAATTGTTTCTTAAGTCTAGAGTAATGTTACTCAACTTGTGGTCTAAAGACCATGGATGCTCTACAGAAGACGTTAGGAAGCAGCCCACAAAATGCCTGCAAAAGATCTCATTAAAAGGCAACGACCAGTACCAGGCAGAGAAGGCAAACAAGTGCAAAGCTGCTGGCACTCAGCAGGACACATCCAGTTGAAAAGTATTGACAAAGCTGATGTTTAATTACATCAAATGCTTAATTACATCAAATGATGCAAGTTTTGGGGAGGAAAAAAAAAACAACAAACAAGCCATGTTTACTCAAATACTAAATACATGGCAGCTTTCCCTTTGAGACAAGAAACAAAATGTGTATATCCTCAGGTCAACTTGTACATTTTGAACTAAAACTTAAAGAAGAGCTTTGTTTATAATGCTTAACACTGAGCTAGAACATTCACCTCAGAGCCCAACCAAGCAAAGCATGGTGCTTAAAACCCCTGGCACACACTTGTGTGCGGCACAGCAGAAAAGCATATTTATTGCCTGTCAGCAGCCGTCCCACGGCCGGTAACAGCACTGACATGCTGTAGAGCTCTAGATCAAAACCAGACCCGAAAAGCAGTCAAGAGATTTACCCACACTTGCTTTAAAGGACTAGTGGAAGCAAAAAAAAAAATAATAAAAAATTAAGACGTGGTGAAAATGGGTAGAGAGTTGCTAAGTAATGCACCGCAACATAACGGTAATGGATTTGTCTAATCAATATGTGCATGAAATTTTCTTGGAAGACAGTTGACATTGCACACAAATATTTGTATGTACTGTATCTATTAAGCCCTTTCAATAGGAGAGCAGGCCGGCTGCCATAAATTTAGGGCTCTATTCAGAATAACAAAAGACGACGATGTCAGTGTCTGCAGCCTGGGAATCCACAGTAGCGTTCAATCACAGCAGGGTACAGAGGGTTTAAATTAAAATAGCAGCACAGGGTCAACAGGAAAGATCAGGCACATCCTGAGCTCAGTGGCACAGAGGAAAGGTTATTTCAACCCCAGGGGTCAAGGCTTGTATCCGTGTGTGATGTGAAAGCATTTTTCTTGCTTTGGAAGGCACAAAAGCAAAGCTGGGCTGGCAGCACCCTGCACGTCTCTCCCAGACCCAGCAGTTCCTCAGGCAACCCTCACATCACAGCACCTGAGGCAGCTCTCGCCCTGTTCTGCGGCTCACCCGCTGACAGCAGCTCTCCTTCCTCCCCTCTTGGGGCCAGATGACTTTAGAACTAGATTAATTTCCCAGCCTAACTGACAGTGCAGATGCACAAGCAATTACAGCAGCAGATCTGGGGGAAGAAGGGGCCTTGCAGCACCACGAGGAAGCTGCCCAAGGCAGGAGGCTATCCCTTGTAAGAAGTCCTTAAGGCCACAGAGAGGATGGCAGAGGCTCAGGAGCTGAAGTCTCTTGTCCTGCTTTGCTGCCTCCTCAACTAGAAACCTCTCAGCTGCATCAGCTCTCCCACCACAGCACAGCTCCATGCAGAACCACTTTCAATCCTCAATGAAAAGCAAATTCTCTGCCCTGCTCCTATCACTGCCCAAAGCGGCAAAGCAGGATTTGCGACTCCTATTTCTCCTGTACAATCTTCCCGAGTTATTTTGGGCACGAGCCCCATGTTTAGCTCTGCCCCGAGATAACCTTTGCCAGCATTTGTGCAGCGATCTTGGCAGCGCAGCTGCGCGGAGCAAGGTCAGCGGGTTGGGGTTTGCCAGCCCCGCTGCCGCTTGTGTTTCGCAAGGCAGCCCTGCCAGGCAGTCTGCTCTCGGCAGCAACGCCGGCCTGATACTGCTGGCAGAGGAAGGGACGTGTTCCATGGGAGCTGCTGCTCCTGCTGCTAACAGATCCTGGGCAGACCCCGACTCTCAGGAGCACAATCCAGTTGTTGGGAACAGACAAGACATCTGCACCACCTCCCCACAACAGACACCTGCAATGGATCTCACACAGTTTAAATGCCTCCCAGCCCTCAGCACCGAGGCTGCAAGTGACCTCGTGATGGCTCCCAGAGGGACATGCATGTGCTTAAATGAATAAGGCCAACCTATTTCTCCTTGCAGGAGCACTCTGATGTCACTCCCCAGCTGCAGGGATGTCATCTTAATAAATACACACAAGCCACACATCAAGTGCCAGCCTGGTCACGGCTCCAGCCTCAGGTCACCCCCAGCATGACTGGTCTGAGTGCCTTTGCTTTTCAAATTCTGCCCTAACATGCCCCTTTCCCATCAGTTTCCCTGCTCCCACTGCTGGATTTTCCCCTCTCCTCATCGATTAAAACCCCCTCACTTTTTGCAGTTGAGATTGCAGGAGCTCGCAGAGGGCCCACGGAGCAGCGGGGACGGTGAGCTTGCTACGGGGGCTGGTGAGCTCACCAGCGGGGCCAAGCTGCAGCCACTCCCGTTATGCAACCGCATTGCTGCTCCGGTGCCAGGGCACCCTGCGACCCAACCCTCCCTGTGTTGCTCCGCCGGGAAGCAGGGAGAGCCGGCACACGCACCCCGTGGATCCTGGCTGGCAGCCGCAGGCTAAAAGCCCCAAAAGGGACACTGAGTAATTAAAGATACTGACAAGGAACAGTGAAAGTGAAATCCATGCTAAAAAATAAATTTAAAATATTAAATTTTTTAAAAAGTGGGGGAAGTGGGGGGAGTTGGGATTTGCATCCATGCACAGGCCATTCATGGAACAAAGGAGTTATTTTAAGGCTAGGCTGGAAATAGAAAACAAATTAGACCATGCGAGGCGTTTGTTGAAGATGATCTGCAAAGACAAATGGAAACGCCTGGAGAGGAAATTAAAAAAAACAACCCAACAACA
>VYZU01080331.1:1673-13259 GCA_013401355.1 Ceyx cyanopectus
CTTGCACCCATTGCCCCTCGTCCTGTCATTGGACGACATTGAGAAAAGTCTGGCTCCATCCTCTCTACACTCACCCTTAACATATTTATAAACATTAATGAGGTCTCCCCTCAGTCTCCTCTTCTCCAGGCTAAAGAGCCCCAACTCTCTCAGCCTCTCCTCATAAGGCAGATGCTCCACTCCCCTAATCATCTTGGTGGCCCTGCGTTGGACTCTCTCCAGCAAATCTCTATCTTTTTTGAACTGGGGAGAAGTTGTTCCTCATTTTGAGGTGAAAGTTCCTGTGTTTCACCTTTCTACCATCACCTCTCATCCTATCACAGGGCACCACGGAAAAGAGACTGGCCCCTTCTACTTGACACCCACCCTTCAGATATTTGTAAACATTAAGAAGATCCCCTCTCAGTCTTCTCCAGGATAAACAGTCCCAGGGCTCTCAGCCATCCTACTGCCTGCTCTTCTAACCCACACTTCCTGAGCTTACTAACAAGGATGTTATAGGAGACTGTGTCAAAAGCTTTGCTGAAGTCAAGGTAGAAAATATCCACTGCTCTTCCTGCATCCACCCATTCAGTCATCCACCCATCATAGAAGGCCATCAGATTATTCAGACCTGACTTCCCTTTAGTAAATCCATGCTGGCTACTCTTCATAACTTTATTTTCTTCCATGTGGTTAGAGATGGCCTCCTGAATGAGCTGTTTTCAAGGACTGGAGGTGAGGCTGACTGTCCTAGTGAAGTCCTTAGTGACTGGAAGAAGAGGCATGTTACACTTGGGACCCAGGGAATTACCAGACTGTCAGCCTCATCTCTGTTCCTGGAAAGATCGTGGAGCAGATTCTTCTAGAAGGCCTGATAAGGCACATGGAGGACAGGAAGGTGATCAAGCACAGCCAGCATGGCTTCACTAAGAGAAAATCCTGCCTGACAAGCCTAGTGGCTTTCTATGACACAGTGACTGCCTCAGTGGATAAAGGATGACCTACAGGATGAGGTGATAGAGAGCAGCCCTGCAGAAAAGGACTTGGGGATGCTGATCACAGAATCACAGAATCACAGAAATTAGGGGCTGGAAGGGACCTAGAAGATCATCTAGTCCAACCCCCCTGCCTGAGCAGGATCACTTAGACCAAGTCTCTCAGGAACAGATCCAGGCGGGTCTTAAGTGTCTCCAGAGATGGAGACTCCACAACCCCCCTGGGCAGCCTGTAGACAAGAAGCTGGACATGAGCAGCCAGTGTGTGCCTGCAGCCTAGAAGGCCAATCACATGCTGGGCTGCATAAGAAGTTGTGTGCTCAGCAGATCAAGCAAGGTGATTCTATTGCTCTGCTCTGCTCTAGTGAGACCTCACCTGGAGTACTGTGTCCAGCTCTGGAGCTCTCTGCACAAGAAGGACATGGGCCTGATGGAGCGGGTCCAGAGGAGGGCCACAAAAGATGATCAAGGGGCTGGAACACCGCTTCTACAAGGACAGGTTGAGGGACATATATACATATATTTAAAAAAAAAAAAAAAAAAAGAGATAGCAGTAAGGGTTACGCTGTACTGCTGTTTATTGAAGAAGACATACTAGCCTAAGTTTTCAAGGGACAAACATGCTACTCTTTCAAATGATGCCCACAAACTGTGAACAGTGGACAGAATTTCCTTGTTCTTGAGATTCTACACAAGGTATTGCTGCTAGAATTGTGTGATAATTTCAGAAGTCAAGTTTAAAAGGTTCTTATCCTGTACTTATATTTTAACTCTGTAATATGTGGACTTCTTATACCTGATGCAATGATGTCTAGACAAAAGGACAAGAGCATTCACAGAACAGAACTGCAGTAGCTAGGAGGGCAGAAAGATTGTTGATCCCACTTCTGTCAGTGCAAAGGGTTAACGTCTTGCTTTTGGTTTAAATTTATGGGGGGCAGTAGAGGCGTAGGAGGCTGGACATCTCTTGCATGTATTTTTATTTCATAAAAACATCTTCCTCCGCAACAGGTGAATGACTCCTTGACCTATCTTTTTTGGTCCAAGTTTGTAACCTGTGTTTGTTAGCAGGAAAATTATTGTATTTGTAGCTCCAAAATAAACTTTCACACATGTTTAACATCTTGTCAGCAGCATGGACAGTGGCATCAAGTGCACCCTCAGCATGTTTGCTGACAGCACTAAGCTGTGTGGGGTGGCTGACACACTGGAGGGAAGGGATGCCATCCAGAGGGATCTCGATAGGCTGGAGAGGTGGGCCCATGGCAACCTCATGAAGTTCAACAAGGCCAAGTGCAAGGTCCTCCATTTGGGTCGGGGCAATCCCAAGCATCGATATAGGCTGGGCAGTGACTGGCTTGAGGGCAGCCCTGAAGAAAATAACTTGGGAGTACTGGTGGATGAGAAGCTTAACATGAGCCTGAGTCTGATCTTGCAGCCCAGAAAGCCATTGTATCCTGGGCTGCATCAAGAGAAGTGTGGCCAGCAGGTCGAGGGAGGTGATGTAGAGAGAGTAGGGGTTGTTCAGTCTGGAGAAGGCTCCAGGGAGACATTACTATGGCCCTCCAGTATCTTAAGGGGGCCTACAAGAAAGCTGGGGAGGGACTTTTTAGGCTGTTAGGTACTAGAGGGAATGGATTAAAACTAGAGATAGTTCAATTCAGATTAGACATTAGGAAGAATTTCTTCACCATGAGGGTGGTGAAACACACTGGAACAGGTTGTCCAGAGAGGAGATGAAAGCCCCATCCTTGGAAGATTTTAAGACCACGGGGCTCTGAGAAGCCTGATTAGTGGAAGGTGTCCCTGCCATCAGCAGGGCAGTTGGAACTAGGTGATCTTTAAGCTCCCTTCAAACCTGACAATTCTATGATCCTATGATTCTATAGAATGTCACAAATACATAAGTGAAGTTTTATAAATGGTTTAGTTTCATGTCCAAAAAAGACAGTGCGTATCTTCACATTGTTAACATAGTCTTGAAATAAGTGTAGCATTGTGCATTTAAAATGATGCCTTTGGTTTCTTGATCACTTTCCTTCTGAGAGGGATTCATGTGCTGGTTACACACAGTGTGTAGTCTGAAGACTTTCTTTAATTAAATATACATACTTGGATATTTTAATTTTTAAGGAAGTGGAAGTCTTGGAGAATAAGGTCCACTCTGTGTTCAAGTACTAGGTTGTCAGCATGGTGTAATCCCACTCACTTTGAGTGTTTTGAGTAAAGTCAAATGTCTTCCATATAGGTACCTCAGTATAAACCAAACTAACAAAAAAAAATCAACCCAAAACAACCATTCAATAAAAAAAACCCACCCTGGTGGTATGTAATTTAGCAAGGAGTGCATAAAGGCTCGTGGTAAGCTTATCTACACCACCCAAGATGTAAGTCTAATGGCAAGTACCTGGATAAACTAATTTTACAAAAATCCCACCATAAAAGAAATATACATACAGAATATGCTAGGTATTTGAAATAATGAAACTATGATGTGAAATACCACTGTCTTCTAAGTGTGCTGATTGGACATTTTGAGGTTTTCATGATCAGTGTCTACTTCTCCTCCCAAGAAATGCTGTCAGAAAATGACGTAAGAGGAAAAAAAAAAGTCACCTAGAAACCAAGGCTTACGAAGTTCCACAATGACTGTCAGATATAGAGCGAGATGCAGAGCTGGGAGGAGGCATGAGCAACAGTGAAGAGTCTGCTCGTCCCCTTCTCTCCAACTGATCTCAGCTTTGTAAGTGCTATAAGCACAAAGTTAATCTCAAAGTAAGTTTGGAGTTTGTCAAATTGGCATATACAGAACTTGATTTACAAATTAGCACCTTGGGTTACCTTTTTCCTAAGTTTCAAATATGGATTTGAAAATAATAGAAACTCACATCATGACAGGGATCTACATAATGACCTATAATGACAAAAAGCAAACTTGAAAGGAAAGGGCATAATCTTTTATCTAGTTCATTTTCTTCTTTTATTCTTTCCTACCATTAATAAAGACCAGGTAAGCAGATACATCTTCCATTATCTGGTTAAGCAGAGAGAAATATTTCTTTTTTAACATCTTTGAGAAATTGAGTCTCTCTTACTCCTTCTGGGTACTGTAAGTGAACTAGGGAACAGCAATAAATAGACAGTTACGGGGTGAAACAAAATGTCTTGGAAAACAATACACCAGAATTAACACAACACTGAACAGGACTGTGCTTTATCTGAGCAAGGACTACAATATTTAAAAACAGGCTACTGGATTGTGGTTGAAAACTGGCGGACAATACTTCTGTCACTTCTGATCTCTGGAGACACTTAAGAGCCGCCTGGATCTGTTCCTGGGCGACTTGGTCTAGGTGATCCTGCTCTGTCAGAGGGGTTGGACTAGATGATCTTCTAGGTCCCTTCCAACCCCTAATTTCTATGATTCTATGATTCTATGATGCACAGGCTTGCACATGGTCCATTTTACCTCCTGCCTGTGCTTCCATGACAGTACGAGTGGGTGTAATAGCATGGAGAGGATGTGAATGGGATTGATCTGGCATACTATGCATGCAAGGCACACACAACTGCTGCTGTCTTATTTCACCACTCACCAACGAAAACTGCCCTTTATATAGACACTTCTAAGGCTTTTACAGTCAGGGTTACAACATTCTTTATTAAAATTGCATGTATTTCATAACCTGCAGATTTAAGAACCTGCTAAGAGCGGCACTGCATCATGGCAAATTTACTTATGTCTTCTTTTAGTTCTGAGGTGGGAAGAGAAGCTGTATGTATGAGTTTTTCCAGTCATGCTTGAGCATTTGTCAGTCTCTTTGCCACTGCTGTTTTGTCGTGTTCAGTCTCATCTCCACACCCTCCTCCCCAGATTCACAGCAAACGCCGAGACACAGAGAAATCCTCAACTCCCGCGTTGCACCGATCTCAGCCCTGGAACTTGGCAAAATGGTGCAGCATAACGTGGTGGCGCCCGCTTCGCTACCGGTTATTCATCCTTCACGGCCTGCCCGACCCTGACAAAACCGCAGCGGTCTAAGATGAAGATGCCATTTCTCCCTTCGTCAAGTTGTGCTCCCGTGGAGCTAGGTCCTGTCGTTGCCGGGGTTGGGGGCGGCGCGCTCCCGCTGACCGCTGGAGCGGTTTTTAGTTGGTTCTATTGTATTAGCAGGATGCCCGCTATCCTGGAGCAGACCCGGGGCTCGCCTCCTGACGGCCAGGAGTGCCCACCGGCTCAGGGAACGTGCCCGGCTCAGGGGCAGGAGTGGAGGCAGAGCCCCGAGCCATGGCGACTATCACCGCGCCCACCGCCCACCAACCCCGGTCCGCCCACCCCGGGTCCGCCTCCTCCCCCCTGCATTCTACCCCACCCCCAAACCGCGATCTGCCCCCCCCAGCCCCGGTCCGCCCCGTAACGCTCCGCTCCGCCCGCCGATAGCTCTGGGGCCGCCCAGCCGGAGGCGACTCCACCGCCCCTCGGGGTGGGGGAGCCGCCGCCGCTCCCAGCTCAGCCCCGCCCGGCGGCGCGGAGCGGACCGAAGCGGGGGAGTGGAGGAGGAGGAGGAGAAGGAGGGGAGANGAGGGGAGGGGACGGGAGGGGAGGAGGGAAAAGGGGGAGAGAAGGAGGGAGAGAGGAACGGAGGAAGGAAGGGAGGAAAGCAGGCAAGGAGGGGAGGTGGGGTGCTGCCAGACACCTTGTCGCTCTGCTTTCTGCAGCTTGTGCGGAGAAAGGGGGCAGTCCCCCACAGGACTCCCGGCATGCTGAAAGTCACCATGCCCTCTTCCTCATCATCCTCATCCTCCTCCGGCTCCTCGACCGCCAACCTCCTCGGCTCCGCCGCTCCTGACTACTGGATCGACGGTTCCAATAAGGACACACTGGCCCATTACTTCGAGCTGGAGTCCGAGCTGGGACGGTGAGCCAGCGCCGCGACCTGACGGGGCGGCCGCGGGGCGTGTGTGGCTCGGGGCGCTTGCGCGGCCGCGGCGGCGCCTCCCCGGCCGGAGCGGCGGGGCTGGGTGGGGGTGCCTCGGCTGCATCTCCTCGCTCCGCCGGCACCTCGTCGCTATGGCGAGAGCGGCAAAACTTTGGTCCTTGCGAACGGCAGCGGGAGGGGCGTGCAGGCTTCCGAGGCATGTTGGGTTTCGATGGAAAAGAGTACCTCCTGGCAGCCAAGCTCTGGTAAACCCCCAAAAGAAACGAGTGGTTTTCAGGACAAGGCACCACCGGTCCGCCTCGGTAAACGCCGGTCCACATGAGCAGCTTTACGTTAGTCAGGACAGCCATATCTTTGCAGCATCTAGACCTTGTAGTGTGTCAGGTGAATGGTAGGCATCACTTCGAGAGCACGAAAATGACAGTTTATTTTCAGGGTCACTTCATAGGAGACTTTTTATTGTTACCGCTATTGTCAGCATCTTTAGACCTTGCACTGACAGAACTCCCACACAGAGACAGGAGTCTGTGAATAGGCCTCTGTAGGCAGAGTCTTTTCATTGGAGTATAGTGCAGACGAGTGAGCTGGTACTTGTTCATTCATGAATTCTGCATCACTGCCTTGATGCTTCTGCCTGACAATTTAGTGGTCCTGAGTGTTCAGGTATTTTTTTTTTTTTAAATTGAAGTCCAGTGTAAACTGCTGTTGCCCGTGTGTAATGTGCAATTTCTGTTCTCTAAGTACAGTTGGTTTGGCTTGAATTTGTGGATAGAGAATAATGTGTAAAAAAAAAATTAAAAAAAGAAAATGAAGCTTTTTTTTTTAAGGATTTGCACTGGATGACTTAAATCTCAAAGTCAGTAGTTAGGTAGGTAAAAAGGTAGCAATTGATAATTTTGCAGTGTTAAAGTATTAAAATCCTGCATAATGTGGAAAATGTGTGGGTAATAGCATGGTTGCCTTAGTACAGTGTTTTTGCAGAAATTGAATGCAATGAAAGTTACTGCTCCAAAGTCTACCTGTGCTTGCTGTACTGTAACTGATAGGGGCAGGAAAGGCTCTAGAAATACAACAGAATATCATTCTTGGCTTGCTGTCTGGGTCTTAAACATCTGCTGCTACCTTTTGCCACTACTGCTACTCATACTAATAATTTTTAAATAGATTTAGGTTTATGTACACTACATTTATACTCAGCTTTGCTGTACACCTGTGCAGAAACGTGAAAATGTAAAGTAGGATATTGTGTCAGTTGTGTCCAAAATTGAAAAAAAAAAAATAAAATGGTGTGTACTGCTGGCTGAATAACAACAGTTGATACCAGCTCTGTCACGTTGATTAATATTGCTATGTGTGGTTCGTCTAGAATCCTTTCATTATATATGTTAGTGACTGTGAGCTTCATTTAAGAATAGTTTGTACTGGTAGATACATCATAGATGCATTGTGTAACCTGGGAAGGAGTCTTAAAATGTGAGCTCTCCTGTCTGAAGTAGTAGTTAATGAAAGCTGAGGTGCAGTATTTTTTGTTTTTACTTTTCAAGGTGAGACAGTAGATGCTGAAACCCTAGTAAAAGATTTAAAATAAGGCAACCACACCCTACTGTGTTAGGAAAACCATAGTAGCCACTAAGTCTGCTCTGCTGTTGGATATAACTAGGAAATGAGATTTAAAACAAAAGCAGACGAAAACAGTGGATAAGAATAATCTTAATTGAAGACCATGAGGTAGGGAAAGGACAGACAAGAACTCTGAGGGGTATGTGTTCTTGAGGGAAAATTGCACTAATGGGTTTGGCAGCAAGATCTCAGTCCCAAGGCTAGCTTTTAGATACTTTCAGATCCAAAAACCATCGTGCTGATGCTTATCTCAGATCCCCTCAGCCTAGGCATATTTTAGCAAATCTGTAACAGAGATCCAACAGTCCCTCTTGGTTCCTAAGTGTGATATAAAAATCTAATGTTTTCTCTTGATAACTTTGTCTCCAACCTTTTAATTTTGGAGATTATGTGAGTATGTTTATGAAAAAAATTGCTTATGTTGTTGTTGGTGAAAGTGTATCAGGTGATGCTGCAAATTGTGGGTGACTCCTTTAGATGCAGTAAATGTGATTTGATAATGAAATAACCATCAGGAGTCACTATTCTAAAAAAAACAAATGCCAGGGTTGGATGACAACTGCAAAACCTTCGTTTGGACAACTGTTGCCAAGTATGGGAGCTCCCCTTTGGAAGGAGTACCCATTCTGTGAAGTATGCATAGAAAATCCCTAAGACATCACAGTCAGTAATTCTTGCTTGTGTGATGAACTAAGCAGTCACGAGAGAAGAGGAGGAAGGTCCTCCCATCAAGAAAAAAAAATAAATGCCTAAAAGCTTGGGTAGGATTAAGCAGTCATCTTTCAACAGTGAAGTTCCACAGGGATAATTTCAGATGTCTGTGCTGCTGATCAAGCTCATAAATAAAGGGATTGAACAGTCATAGTTGCTGATCTTACTAAATTATTGAGGATTTTAAAGACAGAATTGCCTATGAGGAATTGCAGGAAGATCTTATTGGACTGATAAGGCATTGAAATGGTGGATGAAATTCAGTTTAGCTCATTTGCAGAGCAGTGTGTAGTAAAGTGGTGGAGCTCCTGGCCTCTGGATGCTACAAACAATAAAAACTTATATGGGTTTAATGGGCAACTGGGCAAGTTTACATTTAGGAAATCCATTAAGACTGATTAAGCATAAATAAACTAACTATTGAACTGTAAGTTGATAGTTGGTATGAGAATATTCTTTGACAGTATTGATACTGGTTTGCTCTATGCTTTGATTCTGTTTGAGGCATCTGTGTTTGGCCACTGTTAGAGACAACATACTGGGCTAAGGAGGCTGTTTTTCTGACCCAGGAAAGCTATTTTTATGTTATACTGAATGCCTGGCTAGTGTTCTTTCTTTTAGTCCATTCCTGACAAAAGGAGGGGGGTGGCAGGGGAGGGTGTGGGTGTGTTTGTGTGAGTGTGTACATCATGTAACTGGAGTTAAAAATGCTGTAAAGATTAAATTTTGGTCTTTGCTTTACAGAAAATACCTGTTCCTTCTCTGAATGTTGCAGCATTGGTCAGTTGTGGACTCTCAAATTTTGTTCTGAGTGTATTTCATTTAGAAGCACATGTTCCACACTCCCTTGGAAGAAGATTGTAACAATTTTAGGTTAAAAACTTGTATGTTCCTTAAAGACTAAACAGAAACCCTTTTGCTAGCCTTATGTGGCACATGCTGTGTCTTTTGATACAGGTTTTTAAAATTCAGGATTAGTCTAAAAGTGGTATTTGAGTGAAGAGGAGATTCAGTAATAATTTTTTTGATACTCAGCAATATTATGAAAAAGGAATTTCTGATTGTTGGAATTACAATTATGGAATTTTACTTGGGGTGCACTTTCTTGCCTAACTGTGCCAAACTACATGACTACTGAGATTAAACTCTAATGTTATTATTGTAGGCATATTGCAGATATATTAAATGGTCAAGAGCCACTGGATTATCCAACTGAACCCTCCAAGCTTTCTTTCAGTTTTAAGGGTTAAGTCAAATAATAATAACAAACAAACCAACAAACAAAACAATGAACAAGAAAAGTTCAAATAATTTTTCTTTATGTAAGAATAATAAATCAGGGATCTTTTAAGGTTACCTTTTTGTTATGGAACAGATCATCCTGAGTGCCACTGAGCAGCACATACAAGACAACCAGGGGCTCAGCCCAGTCAACATGGGGTTAGGAAGGGAAGGTCCTGCCTAACAAATCTGATCTCATTCTGTGACTGGGTGACTGACTGGAGAGACAAGGGCAAGGCTGTGGATGTGGATCTACCTAGACCTCAGCAAAGCCTTTGACACAGTCCCCCCACAGCACCCTCCTGAGATGGGACATGGTGGGACAGGTGTACCCTTCACTGGGTTAAAAACTGGCTGGATGACAGGGCACAGAGAGTGGTTGTGAATGGTGCCACATCCAGTTGGTGTCCAGTGACTAGTGGTGTCCCTCAGGGTTCAGTACTGGGCCCAGTTCTATTCAACATCTTTATTGATGACCTGGGTGAAGGGATTGAGTCTACCCTTAGTCAGTTTGCAGGTGACACCAAGTTGAGGCAGACTTGATCTCCTGGAAAGCAGAAAGATGCTGCAGAGGGACCTGGACAGGCTGGGTCAATGGGCTGAGACCAATGGGATGAAGTTCAACACGGCCAAGTGCAGAGACCTACACTTTGGCCACAATAACCCCCTGCAGCTACAGACTGGGGGATGAGTGGCTGGAGAGTGGCCTGGTTGAGAGAGACTTGGGAATACTGTTGACAACCAGCTGAAGATGGGTCAGCAAGGTGCCCAAGTGTCACGGAAGGCCAATGGGATCTTGGCTTGTATCAGGAACAGTGTGGCCAGCAGGACTAGGGATGTGATTCTCCCCCTCTATCTGTCACTGGTGAGGCCTCACCTCAAGTATTGTGTGCAGTTCTGGGCCCTGCACTTCAAGAAGGATATTGAGGTGCTGGAGGGTCCAGAGGAGAGCGACAAGACTGGTGAAGGGACTGGAGGGAAAGTCTTATGAGGAGAGGCTGATGGAGCTGGGGCTGTGCAGCTTGAAGGAGACTCAGGGGAGTATGGGTGTTAAAATGCTGCAGCAAGTGCAGCTAGCCTATTTTCCTTCATGTGGGAATCTGAGGCCTTGTAATCATGGAGAGGAATGGGGTTTTAGGGGTAGCTATATTCAAACTTGATGGGAGATTGTGATTGGCTCTGTTACTTGTTTAAACATTATCTCTTTCTGCATGCTTCTCAGGAAAGAAGAAAGCTTTTTTGGAGTATTTTTTGGCACAGCTGACATTCCATTTGTGTCAGAAAACAACCTTTAGGTTTTACAGACAGTTGTTAAAATCTCTTCCAGTTGGGATTTGTGGCAGAATAGGAGTTTTTTTCTGAAGCCAGGAGTTTTGTGATGAACTGCAAGCTAAACACCTGCTTCACTTCACAGAACACAGATGAAAAATAAATGTTTCTTTGGGTTTTGTTTTTTTGGTGGGTTTTTTTCGTGTGTGTGGTTGGGGGTTTTTTAGTATTATTTTTAGTTTTTTCTAAAACTGCACTTGCACTACTTAGTAGTTCATACCTAGATTATATGTTCCAGTGATACTCTATTTGAATATAACTGTAATTAATCCACAATATGATTAATAGGATGCTTGAGATATTATGAATTCAACATAATGCACAGCTCAGTGTCTCTCGGCTAAAGTTTTAATTAACTTGGAGGCTAAAGGAACATATATAAGTCAAAATTCAGCACTTAAAGTGGGCATTGAAAAAGTAGTTAGTGGTTGTAGAGTATTGCATTACTCCAGTACTCAGAATGTGTACTCAATGCATTCTGTCAATAAATTAAGCCATTACCTTTTTTTCTATAAAAGGAATGCTGCAGCAGTTTTAAGCTGGACTGAATAGATGATAATTCTGTGTAATTTTCACAGCTTTCTTGTATACTTAAAAAAGAGCTATTAATAAAAAAAAATCATACTAGACTGTTGTTCTTTCTTTATTTTCAGGTTATTTCCTTTGCTGTCAGCCACTATGCATTTTTGTCATTGGTTTGGATTATTTTTTGTAATTGAAAAAAAAAA
>VYZU01080332.1:0-19609 GCA_013401355.1 Ceyx cyanopectus
TTCTGTGATTCTGTGAAGACATAACATAAGCCTAGCAGAGTCAGGATGTGTACTTGGTGCAATATATAGCAGACTTGTGAAGCTGATACCAAAAGAAAGCAGATGGATTTTCCAAATACTTGTGTTGAAAGGGTGAAGTGACACATGGAATAGAAACATGCTGAGGGCTGCTAAGAATGGGATGTTGTACCTGACTCAGAAAGTTTCCCCAAGATGAAAATAGACACAGTTTGGCAGAGCATTTGGAGAAAGTTGGTAATTTTTTTTTTTTGGAAATTTGTAATTTGTGCCTTGCCCTTCCTCTTTCTTAGTTCTATCTGGCAATGTTGAAGACACTATGTTAGTGCATCTTCTGGTCTGACTCCTGAACTGATCTCAATTTTGTATTTTATATCCTGATTTGGTAAACAAGAAAGGATGTGACCTTTGAATACAGTTTTGTTGGTTTTGCCATGCAAAAAGACTGCTGGACATTTCAACCACAGTAAATGTGAGGGGACTTAAAGTAGATGTCAGCAAGTTATAAGCATCTGTCTTCATGCTTTTACTGACAGATTCCATGATTAAGAATGATCTCTGGATAGGCAGAGATAACTTCATTGTGCCTAGCAGGTACACAGACAAATCTTTCACTGAGCTGGTAAATAGACTTGAGTAATGGACTTAAGTCACCTTTGTGTAGAAGTAACCCTATTCCATCCAAGTCTGCATTGAGAATCTTGTGGAAACAAATTGTATGAACACAGGAGGCAAAAAAAAATAATAAATGTATATCCAGTGTTTTCCGAAACTGGAAGTTTACTTCCCATTACTACTCCAGAAATGGCACCAGAAGTACTCAGAGCATGGAAGCAGGTCTATATTTGGAAGCAGCACAGCTTTTTCTGCATGGTTGCTGCTTTTTGAGCTAATTAAGGACAAGAACCGAATGACAGAATTCATTTGTGGAGAGAAAAAGGGTTGAGCAAGATAATTAAGAAATGCTGGCCTAGGCAGGTCTCTGTGATAGCAACAATGAGGAAAAACTCAGCCCTTAACTTGACAGCAGATAACACCCAAATCAGTGCAGCAGTGCTAAGGGTAGATGACTATTACATTTTTTTACCACTGACTTGACTCTTGCAAGAACCCTTGAAATAGCAAAATATTGAATCCTTGAAATAGCATACTACCATAATATTTTGTGGCCTCCTACTCTTACTGAAGTCAAAATCATTAACTCGTTTTCCATCTGAACTGGACTCTCAGGTGGAGTGCATAGGGATATTGGTAGGACAGTACTTCCACAGTACTTCCCTGTTTGAAAGTTCTTAACCTGAGTGAGAGGCTCAGGCATGCCAGAAGAAGTTTGGGGGTTTTATTTATTTTTTTTCTTGGCAGAATTTTCTGGCTTATGGTTAAAAGAGCTTGGAATTTTAATTATTTTTAATCACTTTATTTAATAGCAACATTTAACCAAAACTTATTAATCTCCTGGAAAAGATATTTAACTGTCTGGGAAAAATTCTCCTAGACAGTGTATTTATTTATTTCAGTTTAAATCTGTAGCTGCTATGCTTTAGGTTTCTTTTCCTGAAGAAACATAGAAGGAGGGGTACATAAATCAAAATTTTATTCTGAAGTAATTGCCTTGTTCTGGATTGCATAAAACAGTTGTTATTTTTCACTACAAAATTTAATGATAGGAGGATTGTTAATATTAATGTCAAATGCAAAAATATTTGTTGCATCTCAGATGGAGGCTTCTCTTTGCAGGATATTTTACTTTTCTTGTTTCACAGCTAAAGCTAAGACATAATAGCTGGGTAGGATGTAGCAGCAATACAATCATAAATGATGGTAAGTTGCACCCCAGTTTGATGAAAGAAATAAAGGTAGCTTCAGTACCACCATCTCAACTAAATGTTCCTCATATGTGTTCTTTTCTTTGAATTTCCATTAGCCTTTTCATTTCACCCTAGTTCTGTTTGCTTTTCAGGATGAAAGCCCCTGTGCAGGCTTGGAAGGAACTGTCTGGTTTAGGTGCAGTCCCTTGAATCCACAGTCTCAGCAGAGACTGAGATAAGGTAAGAGAAACTGTAAAGGAGGATTCCCCAGGACTTGTACTTTGTAATTAATTTACTACAATTCACAAAACTCTTCATTCCCTTAAGACAATGTATAACCATTTGTATAAAAGAATTAAATTATCCAAGTATTCAGTGTGTGACAGGAAGGGCACTGACATCACTTTCTTCAAGAGCTCAGAATGTGCTCATGGTGCAATACATTATGATGTTTTTTTTCTCTCTCAATAAAGAAACACTACAGTTTGTAGTAGTATTTCTAGGCATAGCCAGAATATTAAATGAGTGTACTTCCCAAAAATCTTATAGTAATTTGTGTTTGTGTTCAGGATCCTTCTCCCTATTTTTCTGAAAGAATACCTTAATTTATTAAACACAATGTTCTTACCAGAGTTGAGAACCTCATGTAGTATAATAATTTTCTTGTGGTCTTTAAGACATTGGCAAGTTAATTTCTTTAAGGCTGGATGACTGGTGAGTCTAAGGTGTGCTTTGAAGTTGGGATTCTTTCTTTTTTAGTTTCTTTCTTGAGAATCTGCTTAGTTTTCTTATGCAAAGACTTCATCATTCATTGCTACTGTAGATACTGAGTCTGAGTAAGAAAAAAATCCTTTGAGAGTCTGTAGAGAAAGGTGGAATACAGTGTAATCATGTCATGCATGCTAGCTTAATATATGTACGTGAAAAGTGACAGACAAGTACAAAGGGAAAGGGTAGCACTGTGTATGTAACCATTTTGAGGTAAACCAATGCTTCTCTATTTATATTTATTTTTGTATGTGTGAGAAAACAACTCAAAGATCAGAAAGTCACAGAAATAGCTTGATAAATGACTAAGATACTCTATTGGATGTTGAAGGAAAATGGCCTCCTCTCCTAAAATATCTGTAGGGTGACATGAACTTACTGCAGTCTTTACAAAACTCTATATATACTTTCAGGATAGGTTTGTTGGTTTGGTTGGTTTTTGTTTGGGTTTTTTGTTTGTTTGGTCTTCTTTGTTTGTTATTTTGTTTTTACGTGGTAGAAAAGGATGTCCTGATCCAGGACAAATAAAAGGCACAGGCAGGGCTGTGTAGTGACACCCCCAGTGAGCAGCCACTTCCACAGTCCTTTCTATAGTCTTACTTCCCCAGGCCAGACTATTTATTGGTGCTCTGATTGTGGATGTTTCATCCCTAATTTATCTAATCCTGTTTAAGCTCAGTTGATACAATTTGCTCCTGTCTTCTGTGGTAACAAGTTGCAGGAACCTGTTACCTCTTGTGTAAAGCACTGTTAACTGTTTCAAACCAATCTCCTCTATCTTAGATTGATGCCTCCTACTTTGACTCTTCAGGGATTGGGTGAATGTCGCGTTTGCTTTATCTGCTCTCTTCATAGTAAGCATAAAACAGAGAATGTAAGCCTGCCTCTGGAGAAGTTGGTTCCCCTGGTCGGCACCTGCATTTTCCTGAGTGCAGAGGCCCTTTAAATCTCTTTCTAGACAGTTCTCCCTCTGCTGTAGTTGGTAAAACAGGAATAAAACCCTGCTGTCATAAATATGAGGCAGCCATGAAAACGCTCCAGTTAAGAGGAGCAAACCGGCAGTGGTGCAATCAGTAGCAAATGTCCAAAGTGCCACTCAGCTCTGCTTGCATTCCTGAAGAGAAGTGTAAATAGCTGCAGAATCAATGCCTCGGTGTTTACCTTCACCGCGGGCAGGCGCTGACCGTGTCCCGGCCCCTGGAGCTCGCTAGGAACCGACCAGAAGCGGCGAGGGGCTCAGGCCCAACCCGCCCCCAACCACTCGGAGTTGTTTTCGTATTGGAATGTCTTCCCGCCCCTTCCCCACCCCCTTAAACACACTGGCAGCCGCCGCTTCCCTCCACGGGGGTGTGCGAAAGGCCATTTTCCCTTCGCTGTCTTTGCTCCTTAGCTGCCCTCCGCTTGCGGCGATCAACGGACGCTTTTCCGTAGGAAAATGAACGGGGACAAGAGCCAGGAACGCGTGAAACTTTTCCGCGACGATTTTGAACGTGAACTGGCCGAGAATAACCCAAAGAAGCCATCCCGGTCACCCCCCCCCAAGCCCCCTCCCCCCTCGGCGGAGGCCCGAGCCGCTGCTCAGCCCTTCCCCTGGGCCCGCTCCCACCCGCCGGTCGCTCGCTGTCCCCTCCCTCCCGCTCTCACCGGCGCCCCCGAGAGGGAGCGGCGGTTGCCCCTGGAGCCCTTCCCCCCTCTCAAAACACGGTCAGGTCCCAGGTCGTCTTCAGAAAAGTTCGGTTTATTTACAAGGGAGTTGCGGGGGATTCCCCCCTTTACACACATTTATAAAATCAGCCAACACCCCCTGGCAAAAACGCAAAGGGGTGGCCGAAAAATAAATAAACGTCTCCCGCCCCGCCAGGCAGAAAGGCTTCGCGGCCTGCAGACTCTCTCCCGCCGCCCTCCCATCCAAAACGGGCCAGGGAAAGCCGGAGCAGAGCGGCCGTGCCGTCGCCCGTCCGCCAGGGCTCAGGCGATCCTGCTGCAGAACTCGTCGAAGTCTCTCTCCATGAAGAGTTCGCTCTCCATCACATCGTCCTCGGAGGGGAAGTACTGCTGGCTCTCCTCCGACGGGGGAACAGCGGCCGCACCGCCCCCGGCCCCGCGCGGGACTGGCGGGGAGCGAGCGGCGGGGCCGGTCTCCCCGGCGCACTCCATCAGCGCTCCGCGGGCGTTTTCCAGCACCCCCAGGTACGAGTCCATGTCCAGTGGGTCCATCTCGCAGTCCGACCCGCCGCTCTCGGTGCCCACCGAGTCCGAGCGCAGGTGCATCAGCTGGTATTTCTCCCTCATCAGGAACTGGTTGGTGTTGCGGGGCGCCCGCATGCCCGGCGCCCGCCGGCCCAGGACGTTCACGGGCCGCAGGGAAAGTAGCACCCGCGGCCGCACGGGCCGGTGGCACCGGCGGAAGGCGCGGCAGTGCTGCTGCTGATGCAGGGAGTGCTGGAAGTGGCTATGTGTGCGGCTGCCCAGCAGTTTCCGCGACACTCCGGGGTGCCTCCCGCGCCGACCGGGGGGCCAGCGCGACCGGCTGCCGCCCCGACGGGGCTCGCCGCCCTTGAGCGGCGGCGGAGAAGCTCCTCCCGGCACCCCTTCGCCGCGGGCGGGCTCCCAGGGGGGTCGCCGCGCTCCGCCGCCGTACAAGATCAGCTCGGCGCGTCGCAGCATCGCGGCCTGTCGCCCTCACATGCTCCTCGCCGCCGGGAGAGCTGCCGGGATACCCTCGCCGAGTAAGTCCAGCGCCGTCGCTGCCTTCCCGGTGCGCCTTCTCCCCCTTTTCCCCTGCGCTCAGCTGCCGGTTCCAAAGAGCCCTTGCGGCGTCCCCGCTGGCGGGGGCCTCTACCTTTTTACGATCCGCTCTGTTTTTTTCTTGAGCGGAGCCCGTTTACAGTGCATAGCCTTGCTGAAGGGCTGCGGGCTGGGGGGCAGCTTGACCGGCTCCAAGCCGCCGCCTCGGAAAGATGGTCTCGCCTACTCGCCAGCCGGCCGCTAGCGGGCTGTCAGCGCTCTGCCAGGGCTCGGCGGGCCGGAGGGCCCCGGAAAGGGGGCGAGCGAAGGGAGGGTGCGGAGGAAGCTCTGAGCCGCACAGAACACACAGCACAGGCGCCGCCCCACGCCGACTAGCGGTACGCACCCACACACCCCTAATTTATAAAGACCGGCGCAGTCCAACTGCTGCTGCTGGCTGGGGGGGTGGAAATACAGAGGCTTCTGAACAAACCTGTCCTCACCGAACCTCACCCTCCGTGCCCGCTGTGGGCGGACGCTCTGCGCCACGGCGAACCGCGCCAGGCTGCCCGCTCCTGTGTCCCGGTTCCTTCCCAGAATCTTTTCTCCCGTGCGGCTCATTTTGGTTTGGCTCAGCGCTCTGACAGCGATATTTTATTCATCCCCTATTCACGAAGAACGTTTGCGCTCAGCTCCCCGCGCAAGTGCGGCTGCTTTCCTCTCCGCTGCAGTAGCAGTACGGAAACTGCTTAAGCCGCCCGGGAGGCATCGGGCGGCGCCGGCGCTGGGCGGGAGCAACAGCGTCGCGGGGAGCCCGTGCTTAGTGTGGGTGCGAGAGAGAAAGGGGTCGCTCGAATCGTTGTCGTCGAGCGCCTTGCGCCGCCGGCAGCGGTCCGAGGCATCTGACTGAGCCACCGCGTTCTTTGCTAGCGCCTCATTCCCCCTAAGTCCCGTCTGGGGCGGGCGCCATCCCCACGGAACGCTGATCTTCCCGCTCGTAGCCCGCAAAATGGTGCGCGTGCCTGAGCCAGAGGTGACCGCGCCTTCCACCCCTCACGGCGCGGGAAGGGGAGGCAGCCATAGCCGTGGCGGCGCGGACGGGCCCGGCGGGCCGCCTGAGGCCGCGGGGGCGAAGGAGACACGCTCCGGGGGCCTTCCTCCTTGCTGTGCCCCGCACCGGCGGAGTGCCGGAGAGGGCCGGGGCGTCGCTTCAGAGGCGACGGGCACCGGTAGAAGGCCGAGAGGCGGCGAGGCCTGGCCCGTCCTACCCCGAGGCAGCCGCCGCCAGGGAGGCGCGGGGCGGGCGGCGCTGGGGCCTGGCCGAGGCCCGGGCAGAGCCTATACCAGGGAGGGGAGCCCGGGTGTTGGGGGGGCTGAGCTGGCACAGCGAGAGAGGAGGCGGGTCCTCTCTTTAGGCTTTCTGGGGCTTTATGCCTTCCCTTTAAGCTTTCCAGATTAATCGGTGCTTTGGAAAGAGTATTTCGTGAAAAAAAGCAGAGACATTAAGTTGTAGAGTTTGGAAATTCCCAGATTTTCGTACTAAGCCTTGATCCCTCTGCTACAGATTTACCCTGGTTTGAAAATCCTTTTTTTTTTCTTTCTCTATGCTGCACTCCTAAATCAGCCAGTGACTTCCCTCCTCACCCCTTCTTTAAACTAGCCCAGTGTTGTGGCATAAATGGTTTCAATTAAATGCCATGCATGAGTAAGGACAGTAGACTGGTATCACTTTGTTATTATTTACTAGTGAAGAGCGAAGAAATAACAAAATATAAGAAAGGGAACAAGATTAAAATCTGAATGTGTGGTAACTGCAGAATCAACATTGTCAGCAACAGATAACCAATATTTTGTCTGTATTTCATTGCTTAAAAAGAAAAACCCAAACACCAACCAATTATTTTTAAGCAGTGTTTGCCTTAAATTCATTCAGAAATTACATGGCATTCCATTTTAATGTCAACTGACCTTATCACCTCTATGTTTTACAAACCAAAGTCCCAAAGAGTTGGCATGGGAGCAAGCTCAAGTTACAGTTGTCTAAAAGAAATGCAACCAGTGTTAAGGAATGTGAAAGCGGGGGAGACTGCAGTGCTTTCTGATTTGAGAAAGTGTATGTTTAGAAAGAAATAGCTCACGAAGCAGTGTGACCCTGTTTGGGCTTTTTTTTTTGAGTTACACTACTTGGGGAAAAAGGTCCAAGTAAATCAACTGAGGTGCTGTTAAATTCAGTGCTTCCTCAAGGTAAATCTGCATGTCAAAGAAAGCTTTCTGGTATACAAAAGGTTAATGGTAAGATGAGTAAAATCTTTGAATTATTATTTTTTTTGCATTTTATTCCTCTCTTACCTACCCATCTTTGATCTCTAACCATACTTAGCAGATTTTCTTTGAAACAAACCAAGTCCCTAACATCACCAGGTGCTCAGCTGGAGGGGTGCTGCATCAGGTGGTAGAATCCAAGTCCTCCTTTTAGTTATGAGTTGTCCTCAGCTGTTCCAAAGGTTTTAGATGCATTGGAAATCCGGGTGAAGCAGATTACTGCCGCTTCCAGCTTCCCTCCTGGGTACAGAACATCCCAGATCCACACAGGCAGGAATCTCTGCGTTGTGTTTATACTGGAGACTCCCTCCTGGGATGCATGTGTGACCCTGTTGGTCACTCCTGCTTAGTCTGGCCTCAGTTCACATTTTCTGTGGTGTTTCTCTGAGCTGGATGCCGACTGAGTTCCCCTTTTTAGCTATTCTAGAGCGATGGACAACATTCTGTGTAGAATAAGAAGAGCAACAAGAACATTCTTGTGCTTCTTTGTGCAGGTGAGAGTTCCATTTAACAGGACACACTCTGCATCTGCAGGTGCCTCTCATCTGCAGGCTGAGGCACTGCCCTGTACAGACCAGCGAGCTGATCTTCCTAGTCCTGAAGGTCAAACCCCAAACCTTGCTTTTATGGATTACCTGTGTTTGTATGAGTACAAAAGAGTTGAGAAAAATTGAAAATCATGATGTGCAGGCAGCTGAACTGCTCGGGCCCATCTCAGTGTGAACTCCATTCCCCACGACCTGCTCCGGTGTGGGGTTCAGGGGTGCAGATGTGCTGCCTGCAGAGGGTACCCGTCACCTTTTGTCACCTTTTGTCACCCACCACCCTGGACTCTTCCATTTTTCACTGCCCAGGGCCTTTCCACAGCTGTTTTCAGCACCTTCTGTAGTGGAAGGAAAGGTTTTGTAATTTCACAGCGCTATGGTTGTCAGCCAGCAATATTTATTTTTTTTTTCAAATTCTGAAGTTTGCTTTGACAAATGGGAACCCATCTACAACGTTTGGTGGTTTGTGCCTTTTATTGTTTTTTTTTTTCCTATCTGGAGTGCAGCAGTAGTGGAGGGGACATCTGTTGCATCGGTCTTGTAAGAACTGGTGTCTGGGATTACTTCAGAGGCTCCTTTGCCGGAGGCTCGCTCAGGCCTCGCAGATGTTTGGTTGGTGCACTTGGCACCAAGCTCGGGCGCGGCCGGCAGAGCTCCCGCCGCCATTTCGCTCCCCGCACAGGGTTTGGGCTCGCGCCATGCTGCTGGAACTCAAAGTGCCCCGGGGCTTATTTGGCCTGTAGGACTCTACGGGTTCTCCTTTCGGCGTGTGCGAGCGGAGCCCCGCGCCCCAGGGACAGCGCTGTCCCGAGAAGCGTTCCAGGCCCAGAGATGCCGCAGCGGGTCAGGCTGCGGGGCTCCGTTCGGAGGAGATTTCCCGAAACCGCGGCACTGGATTTTTTTAAAATGCTTTTCTTTCTTTAGTTTGTGAAAGAAACGTAAAGCGCTGTCAGCAGAGACTGCGCGCCCAGGCCGCGCACTCAGGCTGCCCTCCCGCTGCCCCCGCCCCGCCCCTCCCGCGGGCGGCCCCGCCCCCAGCCCGTCCCGGCCAGTGAGAGGGCTCGGCATGGGAGGGCGCGAGGGGTTTCCCGGCCTGCCTCGCGTCACCGTGACACGCGCCCAGCGCTGCGGCGTGCCCAATAAGAGGCCGCCTTATTGCAGTGCTGGCTGTGCCGCGCGCTCATGGGGCGGCGCTGCTAGGGCGCTTCCTGTCATGCTTTCCCGGCTGCGCTTGCATCATTGCGGGACGGGCGGCGAGCAGGTGGGTGAGCGGCGACGGGGCCCGGCCCAGTCCAGCCTTGCCCGGGGGGGCCCCCTCACTCCCGAGCCCCTCTCACTGTCCCCTGCTGGCCGAGGGGCAGCGTCAGCGCGGCGAGTGAAGGCTCGGAGGTTTGAGGGAGGGGCGGAGCCGGGGCCCCGGGAGCGTCGCGGCACTTTCGGGGCGTTTCTGCAGCTGACGGCGCCTCGGAGGATGCTCCGGAGAACCGGCGGCTCGTGCCCTGGGTGCCGGTCCCGCTGCCTGCCGGCCCTGCTCAGCAGTGAGCCGCTCGGCGTGGCTTGTGGCCCGGCCGGTGCCTCAGCTGTCACCCGCCGCAGCTCCGGAGCCCGTTAGCGGGGAAGCGGCCGCTCTGGCGCTTTGACGTTTTTATCGCATCTTCGGGCGTTAGAGCAGAGCTGGGGTGTTTTGTATATAAAGCGTTACGTTTACACATGCCATGTTACCTCTTGGGACGCTGTACTTTTCTGAACTTTGTCGATTTCTTCAACTCGGTGCTTGCTGAAGGGTGGTTACCCCTAGTACAGAGCTTCATACCTAGCGAAGCTTAGTTTTATTCATTGGTTGAACGAGAAACCTAAGATGTCTTGCAAGCTGTATTATGTCTCAAGCATTCCACTTCAGCATCTCTTTTAATAGAAGATAAGTTTTTGAGGAAGGAACTTTTTTTTATTACTGTGGCTGTGATGGATTTGACATTTCTGTCTTTCTGGCCACTGTTGGCTTCCCCACCCTCTGGGAGCCTTCTGCAAACAGGAAAGCATATGTCTTTTTTTTTTGGTGATATGCTTGGGAAGCAGCTGTCAGGTAAGAGCAGAATTTAGTTGGACACCTAACAGCAGTTTTTGCTAATTTAACTGACACCATTTTTTCATTGTTTTAAATCCGTAGTTCAAAGTTGCTTAAAAAGCCTAGGATTTGGTTTTGTTTTTGTTTTTTCCAATAGCAAATGTTACCCTTTTAGTTAAAGTCATATGGGAACAACAGAAAAGTTACAGCATGGTAAGGCGAGGTGAAACTGACTCGTAGCACAGCATGAAACATATTTGTGTCTAAACATAGAATTAATTCATGAGTCTGCCACTGTTTTACCAATCTTTTAATCTTTTAATTGCCTTTTCAGCATAAAAAGAAAAACTTCCTGGGGAGCAGATGCTGGCCTGTAATCTGTCTCCTGTAGTGTTTCATTTTGAGATGAATTAGTCTCAATACACTTTCCCTAACCTAGCCTCAAGTTTATCAGGCTCAGTTTAAGTAGATTTCATTTACCTGCTTAGAAATGAGAAGCTCACTTCCTAGTTTCCCAGTGTAGTTTTCTGATCTGCTCATCTTGAAGCATATTTTTCAGTAAGAAAGTCTCTAACTCCTCTGTTTTGTGACCCAACAAATAGAAGAGTAGAATAATGGTGCCATTTTCAGTCTGCTGTCAATAAAGTGTAGATATAAATTTTTCTCTTGCCACCAAACCTCGACTCTTATGATGAAAACTGTTTTAATTTTTTTTTCTTTCAGAAGTAATTGCACTTATAAATTGCACCGTTAGAGAAACCAGCCATGAGGGTGGCAGCTTTATGTCTTTTTGGAGAATAAAAGCTATGGCTCAGTTATTTTTTTTTTCTTTTCCTAAGTTATTTTTTGTATTTGCAACTCTTTGGTAGTTTATATAAAATGCTAGTTAGAGTAGGATGAAATGATACAGTTAAAAAAGGTTTTAAAAATAGATATACTGGTTGGTCTTTTTTTTTTTCTAACCCATTGTGAGATTTTTGCTTAGTGTTGCAGCTTGAAATCCACTTTGTTTTAATCATCTGTGTGCTGTGTTTTAAGTCCAATGACATTCTGAAACACTGGTTCACTTCATGGTGGCATTTTTACTGGTTATTTTGTTGAAAATTAAATATCGCTGAAAAAAAAATCTTCATATTGAAAAAAACGCATTCTAAATTTTATGATTTTAATGCTTTTTTTTTGTTGTTTTTGCATGTTTTTTTCCTAGACAAGAAGCCCAGCACAGATGTGAGACTGCTGTAGTACAACTGACAACCAGACACCTTTGCTATTGAATATTGTTATCTTTTTAAAAAGTGAGTGTAATTAAAAAGTTCCCCAGTGCTGCGTTGTCATCCTGTCATCCAGACACTCTTTGTAAGCAGAAATGAGTAGAGGAACATCAAAACAAAACCCCCTTGTGTTGTTATCCTGTCTGTAAACATGGAGTGTTGTCCAAAAGTGGTGTTTTGTTAGATCCATTTGTATTATAGTTTCTGTAACATCATTTGGGAAGTTTTCTCACATGGTTGTGTTCCAAGTAATGAGTTGTCCTAGATTGTTGTTTTTTTTTTAAATTCTTTTACTTAAAATACCTGCATTATGAACTACTTATGGTGTTCCTGAACAAAGGAACCTTTTTTTCTCAGCTGAGGTTGAGCCATAGATGTTTTGTCTTTTAAATCAACCTGTTTTAAAATCTGTTTTGTACCTTGAAAAAACTGAACCTGTGGTGACTGTTACATAATAATTCTCAGCAGTGATTTTTTTTTTTCTCCAATTCTGACAAAATAAACTGACTTTATAATACTGATAAGAGTATGTATGAATTTGTGCCCTGTGGTTGCTGGGCATTGTTTGTGTGTACAGTGCTTCAGTTGGTAGAAAAGGGCCAAAAGTGATGCTGTGATTTTCGCATGGAGCCTGTGATGTGTGAGCAGCTTCCACAGCCCAGTCACAGCTACAGACCAAGCCTTAAGCTTTACTCCACTTGAGACTACAGGGAGTTGGCTGTTGGGCACTCTGCACTTGCCACTGAATTGCAGAGGGTGAGCTTGGTCTGTGTAAAATGTGCAGATCCCCAGTCCTCGAGTCAACCGGTCTGTAGGAAATAAGTTTTCCAGCTGGATTCTTTTGTCATTACCATGGTCTCTGGTCTTGAGGCAGTGATCAAATTGCTGAGAAATGGCATGGACTAATTAGCTTTATTGAGTGCTTTGAGATAGGGTGATGACAACTGCTGTACAAGTTGTCATCTTGAACTCCCTGTGCTGTGACATCTTACTACCTTTTTAAGAATGCATCCAGCCCACATCCACATGTTCATTCCATGTCAGCCTGGGATTTCCCCCTCTAGCTGCTCTGCTGCCTGTGTACCAGCTTTCTCAATAAGTTTCTTGTCTTATTTGATAAGTTTATTATTGGGGAGGATGATCTGCCATTAATACAAAAAAATGGTACCATCTGTCTGTAGGTTTCGTTTTTGGGGCTCATTTTTTTTTTCATGTGGGTTCAGGCATTGAGCCAGCAATATCTATAGTGTTCTGGGTTTTGTTTAAATTGTTTGGATCTGTAGCACTACTTGGCAGTGTCAACTCTAACTTGAAGTATTCTCTTCATGTGTTTGCATTTGCTGCTGCTTATGGTTACTATATCACACACCTGGGTAAACTGAGAAGACCCAGTCCTTGTGCCATTACTTGTAATTCTGCAATGCTAAGTGAAACTTGAGGCTGTTGTAGTGCTCAGCTCTTTTCAGTGTGAGTGCTGAAGAGCAGCAACACTAAAGTTAGAGGTGTGGGACAGCGAATTTCTTTTATGCAGTCATCTCTTAGGACATTTACAGACAGTTTTCTGTCTTATGAATGCCCTTTCTTAAATATCCTTATTCCACAGAGCTGTTGCTTAGTGCTTACTGTAGTATTTGCTTCAAATTTTGTCCCTTTGAATGTCATGGCAGGTCTGGAACACCAGGCAGCTCCACTGTGTGTTATTAATGATGCTGAGAATTCTTTTCCCTGTGTTGCTTGTATGTAATTGTGTTTGTAGTGATTTTCAATGACTTAGCCAGAGCTGAAGGATGACTCTGGGCTCTGGTGGCCAGATTCCACTGAATAAAAGACCTTCAGGGTATGACCAGCAAGAAATAACCCTTTGTGGCTTTGTTCTGACATACTTGTAAAACTGAAGGGGAGAAAAAACCAACCCAGAAACTAGAAATACTAGTTGTTTTGCTTGTACTCTGAAAGTTAGAGATGCTCAAGATTCACAATTGTGATCTTTGGGCTTTTCACCTCATCTGTTCAGATTCTTCCTACATGTTCCATCTTTCACTACAGTGTGTTTTGACTATGCTGTCTGAACTCTAGCTGCTTTTAGGAACATCAGAGAATGAGGGAAAAATGCTACTTTTAAATCTTTAAATTGTAGGACTAGTTGTACAGTGAAAAGGAGTCTCTTCACATGTTCTAGTTCCTGCACTTAAAGTAATTCTCTCTAGTTCACAAATTGATGCTGAAAGGTCAGTTTGAACTTGGAAATTTTTCCTGAAGGAAACTTTATGACCAAAAAATAATTTACCCTTTGGCCTTTCTTTTAATAGGAGAACAAAACAAAACAAAAAAACACAACAAAAAACCCAATAAAAAATAATTGACCGTGGTTGAATGAATGGAGAATCCTTTTCCTCTTATAACTTTGACAGACTAGCACCAAAGTTTTATTAAGCTTTTTTTAGGATACAGTGTCTTCCATGTCTATTCTGAATTAAGCTTTTTGCATACTCTGAGATGTGGTTTGGTGATATGGATTTGTAAGACAATAAATTGTATTTGTGAAATATTTTCTCTTCAATACTTATTTTTTTTTCTCTGCTTGGTTATTGCTGGGAAAGAATGGTTCAGCAAGTTCCAGAAAACATAAGTTTTCCACATGAGGAAGAGAAGATACTGGAGCTCTGGAAAAATCTTAATTGCTTCCAGGAATGCCTAAAGCAATCAAAGAACAGGCCTAGGTAAGAATCTGCTGAAAACTGCAGCCCCTGCAAGGCTGGCTTAGCTGTAATTTTTTTTTTTTCCTCCTGTTAACAGCAGCTGCTCCCTTTGCAGCTAACTGTCTTGACTGATGTTACTGTTTATATTGCACTTGAGAAGGATCAACACTGTTCAAACTGTAGCAATAAACCTGTAATTTCCTGCTTGGTGTGTTTATAAAATCTGCAAGAAATGGCAACACAACAACAACGTCTGCCAGCTGTGGAGCATCATACTGGTAGTTTCAGGGTTAATACTGGTAGAAGTGGCAGTTGGTAGGATCAGAGAGAGCTGCAGTGTTCCCTAGAGTCCCACTGCTGACATGATGATGCTTTTGCTGACTAGTAATGGAAGAAGAAACTGATGCTGTCCTAGTAAGACATGAGGCATAACCTGCAGATAGACTTAACTCTCTGAAGATTTGATGCTTTGTTTTTTATTTACTTTAGAATGTGGTCTATGTGATTCCGCTCTGGCAGGGAGGTTGAACTAGATGATCTTCTAGGTCCCTTCCAACTCCTAACATTCTTTGATTCTGTTGCAGATTTAACTTCTATGATGGCCCTCCATTTGCTACTGGCCTTCCACACTACGGACACATTCTTGCAGGAACCATTAAAGACATAGTGACTAGATTTGCTCATCAGAGTGGATTTCATGTTGACAGAAGATTTGGCTGGGATTGCCATGGTTTACCTGTGGTATGTGTCATAAATCTACATACAGTTATTTCTGGTGGTTCCTCTTCCCAGGTTCTTACCTGCTTATCAGCTGTTCTTAAGCAGGGGCTTTGGTGCTAAAAGAGAAATAGATTATTTTTTTTTCTCCAGTGTGCTGTCTGGCTTTTATGTGTGTGGNTGCACACCGTTTGCATTATCTGCTATGTAGTGCACGTAATTAAAGTACCTAGGTATGCTCATTAGCATAAATGCATAATTTAACTGTCTGTAAACAGCTGCCAAAATTAACAGCTGTTAACCTGGCTGGTTTTCAAAGGCTTGTAAAGCTTGCATATTTTTATCACTGTTACCCACCTAAAAAAGACCTGGTCCTTCAAATAGCTCAGCATCTGCTTGTCTTCTCATGAGGCTGTAATGACTGACAAGTCCCCCAGGTCTCTACAAGCACCCAGGAGGCACAGCGTGGCCACCTGCAGGTCCTGCCACTTGTGTCATGGAAGAGGGTGAGAGTCATGGTGCCCAGGGTGGGCTGGGAGAGGCACTAGAGAGACTCCCTTGCCTGTTGAGTGCAGCTGAAATTGGACCAAACACCTCTGTCTGACCTGGACAAGGTGAAGGTGTGTTCCAAAAGGGCCTTTAGAAACCATGCCCAGAATTATAAAAATGAAACCTAGATTGTGTCTGTACAGTTTTAATAAGAAATCCTGATCTAGAGTATCAAAATACCATATTTATACAAACATATGACAGTATCTAATAGAAAGGTAAAAAGTGTAAAAGAAACTTTTTAAAAAAATTAAATATCCTAAAAAAAGTTGTTGGTCTAAAACAAAAAAACACAACAAAAAACCCAATAAAAAATAATTGACCGTGGTTGAATGAATGGAGAATCCTTTTCCTCTTATAACTTTGACAGACTAGCACCAAAGTTTTATTAAGCTTTTTTTAGGATACAGTGTCTTCCATGTCTATTCTGAATTAAGCTTTTTGCATACTCTGAGATGTGGTTTGGTGATATGGATTTGTAAGACAATAAATTGTATTTGTGAAATATTTTCTCTTCAATACTTATTTTTTTTTCTCTGCTTGGTTATTGCTGGGAAAGAATGGTTCAGCAAGTTCCAGAAAACATAAGTTTTCCACATGAGGAAGAGAAGATACTGGAGCTCTGGAAAAATCTTAATTGCTTCCAGGAATGCCTAAAGCAATCAAAGAACAGGCCTAGGTAAGAATCTGCTGAAAACTGCAGCCCCTGCAAGGCTGGCTTAGCTGTAATTTTTTTTTTTTCCTCCTGTTAACAGCAGCTGCTCCCTTTGCAGCTAACTGTCTTGACTGATGTTACTGTTTATATTGCACTTGAGAAGGATCAACACTGTTCAAACTGTAGCAATAAACCTGTAATTTCCTGCTTGGTGTGTTTATAAAATCTGCAAGAAATGGCAACACAACAACAACGTCTGCCAGCTGTGGAGCATCATACTGGTAGTTTCAGGGTTAATACTGGTAGAAGTGGCAGTTGGTAGGATCAGAGAGAGCTGCAGTGTTCCCTAGAGTCCCACTGCTGACATGATGATGCTTTTGCTGACTAGTAATGGAAGAAGAAACTGATGCTGTCCTAGTAAGACATGAGGCATAACCTGCAGATAGACTTAACTCTCTGAAGATTTGATGCTTTGTTTTTTATTTACTTTAGAATGTGGTCTATGTGATTCCGCTCTGGCAGGGAGGTTGAACTAGATGATCTTCTAGGTCCCTTCCAACTCCTAACATTCTTTGATTCTGTTGCAGATTTAACTTCTATGATGGCCCTCCATTTGCTACTGGCCTTCCACACTACGGACACATTCTTGCAGGAACCATTAAAGACATAGTGACTAGATTTGCTCATCAGAGTGGATTTCATGTTGACAGAAGATTTGGCTGGGATTGCCATGGTTTACCTGTGGTATGTGTCATAAATCTACATACAGTTATTTCTGGTGGTTCCTCTTCCCAGGTTCTTACCTGCTTATCAGCTGTTCTTAAGCAGGGGCTTTGGTGCTAAAAGAGAAATAGATTATTTTTTTTTCTCCAGTGTGCTGTCTGGCTTTTATGTGTGTGGTGATTCCATGTCCCTCCTCATCTGCTCTAATCCAGGCCCTCTGTTCACTACTATAAGCATGTGTTTATTTGGTATGTATTTCAGAAGATGTTTGGATTGGTTTTTTTTCTGAAGATAGTAAAACAATCACACCAGGGTTATCCTTTGAAATACCTGCTTAGTTGAGGTACAACACTCATGAAATCTTGGAGGCATAAAGAAGACCCTTCAGCCTTATTAGAATGCATAGAACATTAATAAATTATACAGAGAAATCCTGAAAACTTTTGATGATGCATGTGTGGTTTTTTGTTTGTTTGTTTTTTTGTGTGTATTTTTTTTTATTGTTGGTTTTCAATGCTCCCAGGAATATGAGATTGACAAGACTTTAGGCATCAAAGGGCCAGAGGATGTGGCGAAGATGGGGATAAAAGAATACAACAATCAGTGCAGAGGAATTGTGATGAGATATGCCAAGGAGTGGGAGGTCAGTAAAGACTTATGCATATTCTGCTAGATGTTTCTAATTCTGCATGTGTAGAAGTTTTTCAGCTGGGGTGAACTTCATCTTCTCTATATGATTATGTGCATAAATCTCAGGTCTTCAGCTACTGTCTTACTGGTGATACTCAAAGGGGAACAAAAAGAATGATATAATGGCTCAGAGCAGGGGAACTGCTGTGAGATGTCAAGAGATGGTTACTATAAGGTAACCTGGAGCTCCAAGTGTCTAGCTAGATACATGGAACATCTAATAGATAGATGCATGGAACAAGGTATCTCTTTGTGTCTTGTGTAGAAAATTGAAAGTATGATCTGACTTGGACTTTTGAGTGGAACCAATAAAGAAATGCACATTAACCTCCCTGCTTTTCTGCCCTGCTACTTTTCAATTCTTTCATTGCCATAATGTGCTGTGTACAGGCATTGCCATTGTCTTTCTGTAGAACAGTAGAAGTTCTAGCATCTGATTTTGTGCCAGAATAGGTGTGGGTAAACCCTCAGCCTTCTGAAAGAATTAGTCTAAACTTTGCATTCCATGAATATAGTGATCAGGAGGAGCACTGGTCTGCGCAGGCTCAAGGCTGGAGAGTAGATGGATGAATCCTTTCTTGAGATGCAGAAGTAGGTCTGAATAATATTAATCCTGTGCATAGACGGAGGGTCCTTATTTGTCCTCAGCAGTATGGCCAGAATAAAGTACTTTGTGCTCAATACTTTGTGTTTGCTGTCAGTCTGATGTGCCTGAATTGATGACTTCTCAGTGATGGCTTTCTGGAGCTGAAGAGTGGTCCAGGTTCTTTCTTGGCCTTGCTGCTGTATTATGGTGACAGCATGCAATGGAAGAACATGCTGTTATTTTTTTAGGTTTTGTGTCATAACTTCCCAGGCCAAGGGATTTCCTATTTTATAATCCCCAACAGATTTTCTACCTCATGAAATTATCTAGCTGCATTTTGAATCTAGGTATACTGCTGTCCTCTAAACAGTCTGTATCAAGACATTCCTATACATAATTTGGAGAACTGCAGTTCTGTATTATTTTTTCCAGAAAACCTTTATTTTTGCCATCAGTTTTTTTCTTTTTCTAGGCAGAATATTCCAAGTTCTTTAGTTTTTCCTCAAGAAGCTAGTCTACCTTGTCACAATTCTCTGTGCATTTTCTAGTCCTGAAGGTCAGCATCAAAACTGATATATTTCAGGAGCTCATGTGTGAGGTGAAAATTTAGAGGTGAGAGAATACATTTACTTTGTTTTCACTTTCCTAGTTTGGCTTTCAGGATGGTCTGTGTCTATCAATATCAGGACAGGTGTCTCTGGGCTTGGTTATTTGCAGAGCTAGGGTTCAGATAGCTGTGAGATTGGCAAGAGAATCTGCTTGGCTGAGTGAATCCCATAGCTGTCTTATTACTAGTTAGTTTTCATATTCCTTGCCAATGGACATGACCATAATCTGTCCTGAGACTGGGGCTAACACCTGTCATAGCATAGCCCTGTCATAGCTTTGGGAAGTCAGAAAATGCAGTTGGCCCTAAAATAATTCTGGTAACTCCTTGTGACATATCAATTTCTTTCAGCATTTGCCTTCAAATTACATCATGTTTTCATATAACTGAAAGCTGATAAACTATGTGTTCTGGATTTTGACTGTCTCTGCAATGAGCAGTCTTAAAAATAGAAGCAAGACCACTGTAGTCAAAAGCAATCTTCAGGCATTTGAACTTTGGCTGAACCTTGAATGACCCACCATTTCTATCTGATGAATGATCCAAATGATCCACCATTTCTTTTCAGGAGTCTTGAACACATTTGCTTGGTGTGTGACCTTGGTTCTTAATGATTTTGTTTGTGGTTTCATTCTTTGCTTTTTTTTGCCTGTTTAAATACATTGGAACAATTGTTAGCTAAAATATTCATAAAAGTTTCACTGATGTGGGACAAACACTACATTTAATCAAACAGTTTTATAAAATAACTGTTGGACATGTGTCATGTTCTTTACTATTAAAAGATGCCTGTCAATCTGTGGTTTTGTTTATTAACAGTTCAATGTTACCAGATTAGGACGCTGGATTGATTTTAAGA
>VYZU01080336.1:1533-20598 GCA_013401355.1 Ceyx cyanopectus
GAGAGGTAGACATCTGATGAGTCTGAAGAATTGCTTTTCCCTAAATCAAACCAGGGAGTATATTGAGAGGCCAGTTCCAAGGTAAAGAGGGTAGGAGATTTAAGCTTAGAGAAGAAAAGGTAAGTCTTTTGAAGAGAAGCATAGTCAGGGAAAAGGAAAATAATAAAAGGAAGAATTCAGTGGAAATAACAACATGGTTTTAGGTGAAAATGTAAGGTTATATGAAAGAATGAGGCATGAATAACATTTGCTGGTATGCTATGGTCTGAAACACAGAAAAAGAAATTCAGTCCTATCCCTTCTTTCTGTGCTGCATAATTTTTCCCAACAGGTACCCAAAGAAAATATCTCAGTTAACCTCATTTAGCTTACAGGCATGATGACGTACAATATAGTTTATCTTTGGTTACAGTAAAAGAAAGTTTATTTCTGGTGGCATTTGTTAATGCAACTGAGGAAACAAAAATGAAATCTCTTTTGAAACAACACAATGCACACTTCTTCTGTATGCATTAAATGCACCAACCTACTTTATGGTCTCTAGATAATGTAACCTATATATCGTTGTGTGATCCTGACTGTAAATAGATCTGGAGCATTGTGAAACTGCTTCTGTTAGCATAACAGGCCATTACTTATTATGAAACGTTAGGGCACATAAAGCATTCAGTTTGTATTAGCAGTCTGAGAACGAGGTAAACATTTATGATTAAATTCAAGATACAGATTGTGTTCAACTGAATTATTTCCTATCAAAAAGCTATAAATCATATAACTTAAATGTAGCTTATATGAAAGACAGGAAGGTTTAGAAAAGGAGCTACAATATATAAAGTCTCTGTAATAAAAGTCTGTATCTCTTTATCAGTGTATTTTAGGCTAAGGATTAATTTCTGTTACCTGAAAACATTCTTGAATTTTACTTAACTCTAGGTAACCCAGATTCAAAATTTAGGTTGTCTGAAAGAATCTCGTCTTTCTCTTTTATTTGGAAAGCTTTTTTGTACATATTTACCTATACTGGACATTTAGGTGATGTATCAGACATTCAGATTCTTTCATTTTTTACAGGCCTTAATTACACACGGACTGTCTTTCATTGTGCTAAACATTATTGTTTAAGAATCATAGAATCATTAAGGTTGGAAAAGACCTCCAAGATCATTAGGTCCAACACCTCCATGACCACTAGACCATGTCTTGAAGTGCTTCATCTGCACAGTTTTTTAACACCTCTGGGGATGGTGACTCCACCACTTCCCTGGGCAGCCTGTTCCAATGCTTAACGACTCTTTCAGTAAAGAAATTCTTCCTAATATCTACACTGAACTTCCCCTGGTACAACTTGTACTCTTGTCATTAGTTACGAGGGAGAAGAGGCCAACACCAGCCACACTGCAACATCCTTTCAGGTAGCTGTAGAGGGTCAATAAGGTTTCCTTGCAGTCTTTTTCTTAAGGCTAAACAATCCCAACACCCTCAGCCTCTCCTCATAAGACACGTTCTCCAATCCCTTCACCAGGTTCGTTGCCCTCCTCTGTACCCTCTCCAGTATCTCAGTCTATTTCTTGGACTGTGGAGCACAAAACTGGACACAGTAATCACAATGTGGTCTCACCAGTACCGAGTACAGAGTCACAGTGATCTCATTGCAATCACTGAGACATGGTGGGACAGCTCTCATGACTAGAACACTGTCATGTGTTGCTATGTCCTTTTTAGGAAGGATAGGCTGACAAGGAGAGGTGGTGGAGGAGTTGCTCTCTATGTGAGAGAGCAATTGGAATGTATTGAGCTCTCCCTGGGGGACAATGAGGAGCAGATAGAAAGCTTGTGGGTAAAGATTAAGGGTGAGACTAATATGGCAGACATTGTAGTAGGTGTTTACTACAGGCCACCTGATCAGGATAAGGAAGCTGATGAGGCCTTCTACAGGCAGCTGGAAGTAGCCTCAAAATCACAGGCTCTGGTTGTCATGGGGAACTTTAATTACCCAGACATTTGTTGGGGAAGATGCACATCCAGACACGCTCAGTCCAGTAGGTTCCTCCAGAGCATTGATGGTAACTTCCTAATGCAGATATTGGAGGAGCTGACAAGGAGAGGAGTGATGCTGGACAGGCCACTTGGGAAGAATACAGGGAGATTGTCAAAGGATACAGGGATGCAACAAGGAAAGCTAAGACCTCCCTTGAAATTAAGCTGGCGAGGGAGGTCAAGAACAGCAAGAAAAGCTTTCACAAGTATGTTGGAGGCAAAAAGAAGCCTAGACGTAATGTGGGCCTGCTACTGGATGAAGTGGGTGCCCTGGTGACCTGCACTTGCTGTGTGAGCACAGGCAAGATGAACTGCTCCATTACTGCCTGTAATTCCCCTGATCCTCCTTCCAGCCCTTCTTGTAGATGGGTGTCACACTGGCGAGCCTCCAGTCATCCAGGACCTACCCTGCTAACCAGGACTGCTGATAAATCATGGAGAGTAGCTTGGGAAGCTGCTCTGCCAGCTTCCCCAGTACTCTCGGTGCATCTTACCTGGCCCCCTGGTCACTGAGATAAATGCTACTTAGGAACACTTAGATCTACTTTTTACTTTACTTTGATCAGTAAAAGTACTTCTGGTGAACTGCTCCATTGGACTTTGTAAAGTCCAGTTGTTAAGCAAACTCTGGCTGACATCATTTCACCTGAACTAAATACAAGTCCTCAGAAATGTAATAAAAATGTGAAATGGTGTTATCTTGAAGGTAACAATTCAGAAGTCAAAAGATTATGCACTTCAAAGAAAAATTCTATCACATCTGACAGAAAGGTATTTCCATGTTATTGTCTAAGTGAGTAAGAGTGATTTATTCTTACTTTTCCCACTTTACACAGGTGAAGATGACCTCAATGCTGAAGAAGATGAGGAAGTTTTGACTCTTTTGTATGATCCGTGTTTGAATTGTTACTTTGATCCAAGTTCTGGGAAGTACTATGAATTGGCATAGCCAGGTCATGGGAGGATATAATTTTGCATTCAGACAGAATAGGTTTATCTTTTAACTGTTTGTAATATGTGACTGATCTGGATAATTTATTAAGTAACTTTAAACTTGAATTAGCCAGTAGTTTTTCAAATAAATTAATATATTTTGTAAATAGTGTCTTGTCTTTATAGTTTTATGTTAAGTTGCAGTGTAGTAGAAAATTACACAACATAAAAGTTCTTTGTGACTAAGACATTTATTTGTTAGTCTAATTTATTCCCATATTCAAAGTTTTTATATAGAAACGAAGCTAAATGAAGAAGGTTTGTGGTGTTTTATCTGTATATTATGGTTTTACTCAAATAAAAAAAAAACAAACAAACTTTTACTTGCTTACTGTGTATTTTTAGTTGGCTTTGAGCTATCTAATTCTCTGTACTCTAAGATATGCAGTGTGTTGTTCCATCGCCTCTGTTTCATAAGCTTGCTCTTCCTCTCATCTTCAAGAAATTACTGTTGCATATTACAGTAATGGGATGGTGTCAAAGCTGTAGGCTAGCACAGTGTGAACAGTGCAGTGCACTTTAAGATGTGTGCTTGGGCAGTTTATAAATCTCTACCACCACAGGGGAAATATGACAAGCTCTGAGAGTACCAGCTACTGCCTACTTTACTGATGTAATTTAACGTAGGACTGAAGAACAGTAAGAATGATTGTTTCAACACTTAAAAATTGGAGCCTTGTTCCAAGTAAGGTAAGAAGGTCTGTGTATGATTCATATGGGAAGCTGTGCTCAGAGTACAGGTCTCATATGTTTGTATTAGTTTTTTCCATTATACCTTTTTATTTAACACATTTGTATTGAGTTTCAGTACATTTTTCAGTAAGGGTCCTAAAGTTCCAACTTAAGAGTTTTAAATTGTGTGCCTCACTGAGCATTTTTTTCCTATGGTACATAAAATATCCCTATGTGTAAATATGGTAAATTAATCTTTAAAAAAAACAGCTGCCTGGTATTGAATAAAAGATATCAGGCATGGGTTGCCTATGAAACATGACATCCATGGAGTTGGGTTGTGATAGAGTTCAGTTTGTGGAACATCTTCATAGTCCACTGGTTCAGTATGTAACAGTTTTCTAGAGACAGTTGAAGGGAATGTCAAAATCACAGAACAAAAGTGATCTGTAGGCATTTCTACTGATTCTTGTTCTAAGTTTCTACTTAATTATATCCAGTGCTATTCCACTGTAATTATTTGCAAACTGATTACTCAGTGAATTTTAAAGAATAATGTATTTGAATGTCATAAAGTGAGCTTAGTAAGCTCACTGGCAAGTGATTTAAAATGATATGTCTGTAAATTATATGTAATTATGGATTGCAGTTAATGAATATCCTAGAATCAATTGAAAATGCTGTTGTTAATAGTGACTTGGCATAAGATCAGGCTGTGTATTTGGCTTCTGTGGCAGGTACAAACATATCATCACAAATTGATTCAAGTAAGAGTAGCACTGAAATCCACAGGAAGACAGATATTATGTTGAGATAATTTACTTACCTTGCCTTAGCCAGTTTCTCCCAGAAAGATTTGTACCTGCTCTTGCTAATGCCATAATCAGTTTAAAAGTTCAATGAAATAATAATTTTGACCTTCAAAAATCAGATGCTATCTTGTATATGCTTGTGCATATCTAACCGTTTTCTCTTTTTGCTTTTAGCAAAGCCTTTGTAACTGTTTCCCATAACATTCTCCTGCAGAAACTGGCTGCCTATGGCTTGGATGGATGTGTACTTCCCTGGATCCAAAATTAGCTGGATGGTCGGGCCCAGCAAGTGTTGGTGAATGGAGCTAAATCCAGTTGGCGACCGGTCACTAGTAGTGTTCCCCAAGGCTCAGTGTTGGGACCAGTACTCTTCAATATCTTTATCAATGACCTGGATGAGGGGGTAGAATGCATCCTTATCAAGTTCGCAGATGACACTAAATTGGGTGGGTGCGTTGATCTGCCTGAGGGTCGGGAGGCTCTGCAGAGGGATCTGGCCAGGCTGGAGCGATGGGCTGAAACCAACTGCATGAGGTTCAACAAGACCAAGTTCAGGGTCCTGCATTTGGGTCATAACAACCCCCTGCAGTGTTACAGGCTTGGGGAGAAGTGGCTGGAAAGCTGCACATCGGGGAAGGACTTGGGGGTGCTGGTAGACAGCCGACTAGATATGAGCCAGCAGCGTGCCCAAGCAGCCAGAAAGGCCAACAGCATCCTGGCATGTATCAGAAACAGTGTGGCCAGCAGGAGCAGGGAGGTGATTGTACCCCTGTACTCAGCACTGGTGAGGCCTCACCTTGAGTACTGTGTCCAGTTTTGGGTCCCTCACTACAAGAAGGATGTTGAGGTACTGGAATGGGTTCAGAGAAGGGCAACAAAGCTGGTGAAGGGTCTGGAGAGTTTCTCCTATGGGGAAAGGCTGAGAGAGCTGGAATTATTTAGTCTGGAGAAGAGGAGGCTCAGGGGGGACCTTATTGCTCTCTGCAACTACCTGAAGGGAGGTTGTAAGGAGGTGGAGGTCGACCTCTTCTCCCAAGTTAAAAATGACAGGATGAGGGGGAATGGCTTCCAAGTTACACCAAGGTAAATTTAGATTAGATAATCAGGAAAAATTTCTTTACAGAGAGAGTGGTTAGGCATTGGAATGGGCTTCCCAAGGAGGTGGTTACATCCCCATCCTTGGAAATGTTTAAAAAACGTGTGGATGTGGTGCTGGGAGACATGGTTTAGGGACCCTGGCAGTGCAGGGTGAACAGTTGGACTTGATGATCTTAAAGGTCTCTTCCAACAAAACGATTCTATGATTCTTTTGCATCATCTAGTGATCAGGACCATGTTCTCTGTATCTGTGGCAAGGGCTGTTTAAAATGTGTTGTCAGTTTTTCTTTCATAGCTGCATGTCTTGCAGGAGTGGTTGGATGTCCTAGGGTGCCACTGTTAATCCAGACTGCATCACCAAAGCTGCTGGGATAACAGATCACTTTGAAAATAAACAAACAAACCACAACAAAATGACAAAATACTGGCCACAAACTGGCGTCTACTATTTAAGAGGTAGAAGTCTGCAAAGGGCCAGTGGGTTCTTCACCAGTGCTTCTGGGTAGATAGGCTGGTCTTGGCTTCACAGCAGGCAATCACTAGTGTACCACATACAGAAATGTACCAGTGGAAATCCAGTACTTGGACAAAAGAGAGCCCTTGGAGATTTCACGATCTTATCCTCACCTTTAATGGGATAAGGAGGCAGGCAGGTAATGACACTAGGTTCAGGATGAGTCTTTTGTTCCAGACAGGTTCATGGGCAAGTCCAAATACACTTTATTTTCCTGTCATTATCACAATAGTATTTTATAGGTATGTCCTGCTTTTCCAAATCAACAGTTTGGGATCCTTGCCCTTCATGTTCTATTAAGCAGCTTCATGTCTTCAGCATCCATGGGGATTGATCACTGTAGTGCTGTGAACAGCACCTGTGAGCTGAGTGACACAAAAAGCTTAGCTACAAGGACTGTTAAGTTTTGCTCACAGTGTTTCTCTTAATCATCATCCTGTGAACCTAGAAGGAAAGCAGTGCTGGCACACAGCATGCTTTTTGTTTAGCTTATTTGTCAAAGATGGCATTTATGGCAAGTGTTGAAGAGAACGGAGATTCTGCTCCTAGCAGTCATGTGCAATGTTTTAGTCCATGAGAATCACATAATTTTCACCAGAGAGTGCTTTCCAACAGGTAAAAACACCTGTGCCTGGGCATAAAGTTTCAGGTCAATGAAACCATCTGTAGGGATTTATTTCTACACACCTAGCATCAGTTATTATTTGGGGGAATAGAAGTTTTGAAATGCAGTAAATTTTAGTAAGTCTTCATTAATATTTCTTAGATGTGCATTGAAGATTGAGGAATTAAAGTTATCTTGGTAGAGCTGTTGAACTCAGCAGATCACAAATCAATTGGTCTCTCAGGCCTTTCTATGTTCCTTACACATGTGAGGTGTGACAGACATCTCTGCTTTGTTTCCGGTTGCTAAAGAACACCATCAGTCAGCTTTCAGATAGTTCATGAGGAAGAAAAATATCTTTAAAACATTTCTTAGCCACAGCCCAGAGCAATGTGTTTCTGTGTCACTGGAATTACTCTCCCTGTTTCTTCCATTCTTTTTGCCTTAGGTCCATCTACAGAGATCTTCTCCGAAGCCCAAACAAATAACCAAATAATAAGTTTCAGCCTTTAGATCTCTGTGGACTGCAGCAGCATTGCGTTGCAGCTTATAGACTACCTGGTACGTGTGAGCACCAGCATGGACTCCTACAAGCAGCTGCTAGGACTTCATAATCTTTGATCTTGCAGTACTGTCACTTGTACCCAAGTGCTGTCTGTAGGTGTGAGCCTCATTATGCCTAACAAAGAACACACTCTGTCCTAAGGAGCTTACAGTAAGTAGGCCATCAATATTGATTTTCCCCCTCTGATGCTGTGGTTATTAGGTGAGAAAGCATAAGAAGTCATGCTTAATTATTCACATATCCTTCAGCCATAAAGCATGTTCCCATAAACAATGTTTAGGGGAACATCCTCTAAACTTTGGGTCAAATTACAAACTTGCCCAGGATGAAAAATCCCAGAAAATAATTTTGCACAATGCATTTTGTGTCCAAGTTATTTTTCCATTATAATTATTTATTTTAGAAAAAGGTTTATTTTTTTTAAGCTATGAGCTACATGTAAAATGAAAATACAATCCAGTCTCTCTTTTCTATGTGATATTGCTGATAATCACTTTTTTCATGGTTACTATAGTAACTCGGCATCCTTATCTGCCACCTTTTTTGGCACCTTGAAAAAAACTATTTAAATTCAGTTCCCTGGTAAACCGAAAGCTTGGCTTCATGATACCCATGGGAGTATGTAAGTGTAACAACAATACTTGTCATGTTTTCTTATTCGGTGTTTAACTTGCTTGTTAGCAGCTGTACAGTCAGTTCTAACTGTGATGTTTTGGGATCCTGCTGCAGGCATTATAACCAATGCAAAGACAAACACCCTGCATGAAACCACAGGAACAGCCCTGAGCTCCCATATGTGGCAGCCTTCAATGAGAAGACCTGAGCAGGACTTTGCTCTTATTGTGTCACTCTAAAAGCAGTTCTGTTTCCAAGCTTGACAGTTTTCAAGAGAAAAAATAATCTGTGGATGTTAAACAACATGGTAAGAATTATTACAAAGGTTCCTGTGGTAAATCAGTGGTGAGTCAACAGCCTTGTTGCTTTCCATCTTTCCAAATGAGTCCCATCCAGTGTGCATGGCAGACAAGAGTGGACTTGGGCTGGTGATGCTGGAAAGCTGAGAGACATTTTTAGAGGTGAGTTCAAGGTCAGGCAGACACCAGGTGCCACAGCTGAGCACAGGTCCCCAGCAGTTCCACCACTTTTTTTTATAACTCTAACAGCACTAAAATGGTGCTTGCGATAAAGGTTGTTTCCCTACTTCTGTCAGAATGTGGCCCAGATATGTCCCTCTGCTCATACAGCTCCTGTGGGTGTCCTTAAACCTCTGCACTGAAGTGCCTTCATCACTGGAAGAGAAAATAAGATGTGGGCACCTAAACAGCTGGTGTTAGCTCCCAACTGTCAGGCACAACAGTCCAGCATGCCTGCAGAGGGGCTGAACATTTTGCTGAAGCCAGTGCACTTAAGTGATCCATCCCTGCAGATGTAGCCTTTTCAGCTGGTATCAGTTTCTTGTTATCATGTTATTTTGCCAGGAGTTTTTGAAAGCAGTCAGCTTTACACAGAATCACGGAATATTAGGGATTGGAAGGGACCTAGAAGATCATCTAGTCCAACCCCCCTGCCAGAGCAGCATCACCTAGACTAAGTCACTCAAGAACGCATCCAGGTGGGTCTTGAATGTCTCCAGAGAAGGAGACTCCACAACCCCCCTGGGCAGCCCATTCCAGAGCTCTGTCACCCTCACTGTGAAAAAGTTTTACCTTGTGTTTACCCTAAACCTCTTGTGCTCCAACTTGCTCCCATTGCCTTTTGTCCTGTCATTGGATAACATTAAGAAGAGTCTGGCTCTGTCCTCCCTACACTCACCTTTAACATATTTATAGACATTGATGAGGTCCCCCTCAGTCTCCTCTTCTCCAGGCTAAAGAGCCCCAGCTCTCTCAGCCTCTCCTCATAAGGGAGATGCTCCACTCCTTTAATCATCTTGGTGGCCCTGCGCTGGACTCTCTCCAGTAGTTCTCTGTCTTCTCTGGCTCTTATGTCTTTGAAAGACATATGGTTGTAAAACAACAAAGGAAAAATGCTTTCAAGAGCTATTAAATAGAAAACTTTACTTTTGTAGAGTGGTTGGAGTGTTCCTGAAGAGTAACAGTGTCCCCTCCATTCCTCATAACATCCTCCACTGGCCACTGCCAGAGAGATGGGCTGTGCCAGTAGCAGATCCTCTGCACTGACCAGGTATAGCCACAGTAAAACGCTTTTCATGAAGAAACTCAGCTAGGCTTCTAGCACAAGTGTTACTGCACTTATAGTGCTAGTGTATTTCAAACAATGTTTACATTGAACTGTTTAGGATTTTTATCTATCAAAAAGTTCATTACTGGATGATTGTGCATTTTGTATGCATGGGAGATCAAAAAACCTTAGGTCACAGAAATTATAGACATCGTTTTGGAGCACTGCATATTTATTAGACCATCTGCTACTGCAGCACTCAAGGCAAAAATCTTCTTACAGGCAATCTATTCACAGCTACTGTTTTACCACCTGATGTGACAAATATAAAAGCTCTGGATGCATTTATTATTGCGCTGAGTAATTTTCTAATGAATTCATAAGGCTCAGGAACTGTCCCATGCAAGAGTTATCTTTACATTAGGCTGCTGTTTTCTTACCAGGGCTTGAGAGTGGCTTCTGAGGAGGAACTGCATTGTGACAATAGGTTTATTGTGCTGAACACATGTCTGAGTGACACTGCATTTTGTCATTCCAACCTCAGTTAGATGGATTCTGGCTAGAGGGTCTGGCAGATACCTGTATGGCGTTTCATAGGTACCAGGTGAAGTTCAAATTAAAATAGCTGCTGTTCCCCTCCCCCCCCAAAAAAAAACCAAAACAAAACAACAAAACCCAACAAACAAACAGAAACCAGCAGCTTTTCAGAAATGGCCACTTCCAAAGTAGGATTAATGCCTGGGCAAGCTGCTTGACATTTACAAGAATATCAGATTTTGAGTTTCCTTGTCCTTTCAATCAACCAGAGAGCCTCCACAGCACAGGCACACCCAGAGTCCTGGTGCAGCCCACAGTCTGGGCACCACTGCAGCCTATTAGTGGCCAAAGCATCTTTCTCCAGAAGTATCCCCATGTCTTCTGGGACAGAGCCAGGATCAGTCCGATCACTCACAGTGCTGAGGTGTCTTGTGTTCAGATACATGCAGGTCATGGCATAGCAGTGAGAGAGGTTTGGCACTGCTTGCCCACTCAGAAATAGAGCGCTACATTTCCAGGTACCATCCAGCCATTTGCTCCATTCCAGGTCAGTTTTCAGCTCTATTCCCCTATTTGCAACTGTAAATCCCATGGAGCAGGGAGAGCTGCCCTGTGCCTGGGCTGCACTCTGTACCCCAGGGCCTCTCCACCCTACACTGCCAGGGCATGATGGTGCTTAATGCCAGCAGGGCCAGACTGCTACTGCACTTAGACTTTTGCAATTAATTTGCAGTACTCGGTGGTTAATGATGGAAGCTGAACTGAGAGAGCAGGTTCCTCCTCTGAAGTGTTAGTGTGGTATAATAGAGGCAGGCAATCTGTATGCACATGCATCCTTACTTGGGGCTGTAATCCCTGGTACACTGTGCTGCTGGGACTAAGCAAACAGGGTTGAATAGGGGCATTTGGGAGAGCCTGGCCACTTACGAAGGGTTCCTGCCATCCCCAACAAGTTGCTGGTCCCCTGCAGTGCCACATAGTCCCCCCACCCATGCATCAAGGGTCCTGGGATACTGAGCTCCAGAGCGGTTTTTTCTGGGTTGATACTGCAGAGACCAGAGCTAAACATTTCCTTGCTGTGAGTCTCTCAGACATGAATTCCAGGCATTTGTGTCCTGAGCAACAATGACAAGATGCTGTTCAGAGGAATGTGTTAACAAAAGAGTCTCTTACAGCAATAGACCCTTCCCCTGCTCTGGGCACGCTTACAGCAAGGCTCGTACTCTACAGTCCACTCTGTGCAAAACATCCTCCACCTCTGTACTGAAACAGCTTCATTTGGCTTGTGGGTGTCTGCCATGGGAGCAGAGCTGGAGGTGAGCACCTGGCAGCTATTGTGCCACTGACACAGTGCCCTGATCTCTCGTGGTCTACTGCACCTTATTTAACATGGCTTATAAATCCTCACATGCCAATAGAAGGAAATGTCTGATTGGTCTGTTAGGAGCTCAAAGGACACATCTCTTACTGATGTCTTCTGTTAACTTCCAGCTCATGAGCAAAGCCAACACACACCAGGTGTTGAGACATCCAAGAGGAGTGTGTCAGCTCACATTAATCCATCACTCCATCTCCTGCTGTGACTTCTCCTCCAGAGCCACCTGCAAGCCAAGCATGAACAGACAGAAGTTATTGTTACCTTCCTCCAAGTGAAACATGGGGCTTGGTATTATTTTGTGCACCGATCATGTTGAATATAGTCATGGGAACACTTTGCCACTGTTACAAGTTAATGATGCGTTGTTTAAACGAGAAAGAGGCGTTTATAGTCAAATTTATAGCTGGATTTGTAGCACTGAACCCTAAGCATGGTCCTGGCAGTGCTGAGCCACAGCATTTGTGTCAGGGAAGCCACACTCAGCCCCAGCAAGTCTGGCAATCCAAGGGAGGTGCTGCCCCAGCCCCACTCCCTGGGACATGCTGTACCCTTCCTTGGGCTTTTCTGGCCCAGACCCCATCCATGAGCACCCCAAGGCACCCACAGCCCAGAAATCCTTGGCCATAGGAATTTGCAGTCTCCTGAACAAACAGCTCCAGTGAAATAAGGATAACGGTGCTAATTCATGAATTTACTCTCCCTTGCTGGTCCTCTGATACTTCCAGCTCTGCAGTCCTCTTGGCTGTAAACTCAGTGCCATGAGATTAAAATGTACAACAATGTGACACCTTATAAACCACATAAATATGAATAGGCAAGGCCCCTTAACAATGAAGGATTTTGCACAAAATCTTCAGGCACTAATTTGGTCTCAGGGCTCCCTTTCCATTGCACTGGGTATGTAGTGCCATTAGGAAACCTTGACTGAATTACAACCTTTTTTTCTTCTAAGGCACCTTTTTTTGTTGTTTCTGCAACAAAGTTTTCTTTTCACCCAGTCATGAGCATAAGATACACAAACGCACTTAGTAATAAATTTGTTTTCTCTGGAAAAAATGTGGAACATTGTGATGCTAGGAAAACAGCTGTTAATTTGGAGTTTATTTTAAAGCTAATGGATAATTATTACAGTGTAGATTTTTTTTTCCCAGTGAAGAGTTTTCTTTGCTGAATGGTACCTTTCCATTTGCAGCACTGATGTCTTTCTCCCCCTGCATTAACATTTTACCATTCAGAACGAATGACTGTGCTTTTGGCTTTGAATTTTTCTTCCTCATTTTTGACAATTGTTTTTTATGTCTTGTATAAATCACTGTAACACATGAAACAGTCAAGCACACTCAATGCCTGTGAATAGTTAAGTTACTGTTTCTCCTTTGTGCAACAGCCTGTAACTATATTTTAAAGCAGTTACAGTCTTTCATCAAGCCCAAGTATTGGCATATATTTGTAACTGGATTACCACGCATACGCTAATAACTCTTAAGAAGCTCTCACAGACTATCATGTAAATCCTTCTCAATTCATGGTTTATTGACCACAGTTGTTCTGGACAAGCATCTGATGCCAATTCCCTCCCATGGGCAGTGTGCTACCTGCTACCACATTGCCATGGAAATTCCCAAAGTTCCGCTTGAAAAAAACATTCTGTGTTGCAGACTATCACTGCTTCTGCAGGAAAACCAAGCCAGAGCAGTCATGCCATTTGCAGTGGGTTGATGAATGGAATAGCCCACAGCACAGCAGACAGAAGCCCCCTACTCTTACTGGCAACCTACCCTTTTCCTCCTGGGAAAAGCCTTGGTCTTGCATGGGACAAGGAATCAGGATCACCCCATCCCCACAAGCAGGAGAGTCAGGTCCTGGGGAGACAGGAGGTGACACCCAACACTTAGGGAGATTTGTAGCTGTAACAAGCCCAAAGACACCCATGTCTGCAAACCTCCTGGGTATCCTCAATCAGCATATAGCAACACCCAGGACACCATTTGTTCAGTGCAATCTGCACTCAGTGTGGGTGGAAGGGGTTTATTTTGCTCATTTTATAGGCTGATTTATGGCTTGTTTACTTGGATGCCTCACCCACATTGCTAATGTTGTAATTAAACCTTGTTAAAGTGCTCAGACCCCCCTCAGGCATGTAGTGTAACTTTTTTTTTTCCTCTGAACAATGATTTGGGGAAAAAAAAAAACCCTGTGTGGTGAGGAAGGGTGTCAGGCAGGCTTGGTTGTAATAAATACCTATTTAGCAGGCAGAAGATGTGTACTACTAAATCAAATACTGTATTAAAAGTGGAAATTGCTGAGATCGGTGTTTACCTGTGGAACCAAAATTGCTTTGTGAAGAAAATAATTATAGATGCAGGATCTCTAAAAAAAAACAGTTGTGAGCCTTTATGAAATAGTTAAAATCAAGATGCTGCTGTGAAGCACAGCATCAGCACATCATGCATGGCTCAGCATGAAGGGATCTGTGGCAGAATCAGGCCTGTGGGCTTTGTGCGTACACACCCCCTAGAGCTCTACCCCTCATTTTTCTGGTGCACTGCAGTGACCTCCAGTTGTAGGGTCTTTTAGGAAATAACAAACCTCATTAAGTAATATTAAACCAGGTGAAACAGGACACAAGGGAGGAATCATATTACCAGAAAAGGCTGATGAGTTTAGGGAATTAGTGGGGAAAAGATTAAAGTTGTGTTAGTAATAGTTGTTCATTTATTCCCTGTAACAAGGCACCAAACACCCTAATGAGTGGATATGGAGGCACAGTGCTCACCCATGGCTGTGGCAATTGTTTTGCAGAAGCCCTTTCCCTTATTTTAAAGCAGCTTCAGTTGAGCTTAACTCCATGCTGGATTGTTGTTGGATCTCTCTTCCAAGGCAGACCCATCAGTTGCTGCCATGAAAGAGTATCTATAGGTTTATGTCTATATAGTTAGTTATATAGCTAAGCATGTGTGAGTGCCAGTGAGCCAGTCAAGAGAGTCCCAGGATGCTCTGTGAGTGCTGTTCAGCTGCACAGTCAGCAATGGGGAGGAGGTGTTGGTAACTGGGCGGCAGTACTGATGGCTCCACAGCAGCAGAAAGCCCCACATCCCTGTAAAAAGACATATTCAAGGCTTATGTGGGACCAGAGACCTGCTCGCTGTCACCCATACCTGCTGTCCTCCTGTGGACACAGACCCAGGAACAGAGTGGTTCTTCCCTGTAACTCTCATCCAGCACCACATTATGAGATGGCTCTTCCAGGAACGGTCTCCTTGTGTTCAAGCTTTATGGCTGAGGCATGCTGGAAGGTCACCAATGACTGATTGGATGCTGGCATTTTTTAGTGAACTCTGTCCAAGAGCAGAGCCTTTCTTGAAATAGCAGGTGATCCTCCTGGAACATGATTTAAAGATCAATCTGGGAGAGTCACTTGATGGACAAGGGTGCTGACGAGCCCCAGGGAATAGATTTTGTCTGAAGCTGGTGCACTGCATGTTTGTGAACCCGTGCAGGCACAGCCAGCAGCATCAGTGCACACAGGGCTGCTCCCCAACAGTGTTGACACACTATGAATTTCTGGGACTGTCTTAAAAGTTCTATTATTTGGGAAAGAATTGTTGAGGTGTTAAGAACAGCAGCTCACCACAGTGCACGGAGCATAAGGGGCTCAAATGTCATGATCTTGAAGAAATATGAGTGTCTTTAGTCTAGATTAGTACTTTCCCCTTCCGTGGGTGACAGAGCAGTGGTGAGGCACCCCTGGCACAGCAAAGGCCTTGACTCTAACCTGAGGATGGTTTCCTCAGAAGCTTCACCACTTCTCCATGCAACTCTTGGTATTTCACCACCCTCAGTGTAAAAAAAAAATCTTCTTTACATCCTGTCTAAATCTCCCCTTTTTTAGTTTAAAACTATCACCTCTTGTCCTAATGCAACAGGTCCTGCTGCGTAGATTATTCCCATCTCTCTTTCAGGCTCCCTTTGAGTACTAAAAAGCCACTATACAGTCTCCCCAGAGCCTTCTCTTTTCCAGGGTGAACAACCCCAACTCTCTCAGCTGTTCTTCACAGCAGAGGAGCTCCAGACATATGATTGTTTCTGTGAAATGTTTCCAAAAGATCCAAAAGGCTCTAACAGCTCCATGTCCTTCTTGTGCTGAGATCTCGGGAGCTGGGTACAGTGCTCCGGGTGGGGTCTCGCCAGAGCAGAGTAGAGAGGCAGTCTGGCCTGGAAACCCCTGTAGGAATTTGCACCTTTGCAAATTTTAAAAATGTTACCATTTCCTTCAGTTGCATCAGCCATTACCTCTGGGACCAAACTGCTGCTGTGATGCCTTTGAACTGCATCACTGGTGAGCAACCTATTGTGTATGGCAAACCAATTGGAAAAACTATAGAAATATAGCAGGCAGAAGAAAGAATTTTCACCCTCTAAGACCATAATGCTTTAACTGTTAGTGTTTTCAGTGTAAGGGTTGCTGAGGCTGGGACTCCAGTGTGGAGCTGCATGGTCTCTTAGGCACCTCCTTCAGAAAGTGAGAAAGGCAATGTCAACCTCTCCTCATCAAATCCCTCAGTGTACTTGTCTTAAACAAGAGTAAAGGCTAAATAAACACATCTAAACAACTGAAAAGCACGTCAACATCCAACTTCAAAATAAAATGCAGTGAAGTGTGAAATTATACTCTTATTCCATAAATCTTCAGCAACCGGCACAGTTCTATAACTTGTATCATGCTTTACTACTGGCAGAACTTAACGCACCATGCAAACCCCATAAAGTAATTACATTTCATCTCAACAAAGAAACAAAATCCCAGCCTATTCAACCCCCTCCATCAGAAGAAGGATTATAGACAATTCTGGGCATGTCGATTTCTCCTGGTGATAACTCCAAAGCAGGTCACCACTGAAATGGTAATGTGGGTTCCCAAGGCAGCTGATTTGCAGGGAAAAATAGAAATGTTATTTGGTGTCCTTCAAGGCAGTGTCACCCTGCTTTCTGAAACTTCTTGAGATTTATCCTTTACTTAAAAGAAGCTTAAAAATTTTAAACTTAACTGGAACGGACTATTTCAGTACTTAGCAATTGCCCCTCTACAAGCCAATTGTGTGTGCCATACCAGATTCCCATTCAGCTTTTGAAGTTATTTCACTTCACAATAAATGAAGTTAGATGAGTAATGATGACTAAAGAAATCCAGCAGAAGACATTCGCAGGTCCACATCTTACAACACTGACCATGAAGCCCCAGGGGTTTGGGCACTCCATACCCATGGGTCAGGCTGGAAATACTTGTCATCAGAGCATGTGCTGGTTACCCTTCTGCCAAACCAAGGACATATCTGAACACAACAAACCACAATTAATTTAACTAATTTATTAAATGCCCTGAAATAAAGCTTCCAAACTTTAATTAGACCATCATGATTAAATGCAATTAGAACCCTTAAGGCAAATAAACAAGGACTGCAGGCGCTCTCATTTCCAAAGCTCAGGACAATGCTACAAACACACACAGGAACAGGTAACTGAGGGTGATGGCAAAAGGTGTTTTCCCCAGCAGGCACCAAGCAATATGGCACTGTGCCCCTCAGCAGCACTGACAGCAATGGGGCTCAGTGATGGGACAGACAAAAGGGAAACTTGCAAGTATACAGGGTTTTTTTCCCTTTTTTTCATTATAAACCACTGGGCTTCAGTTTGCTTCTCCTTTCATGTTTATTATTTGCATCTCAGGCCCAGCCTTGCTTCCTTGCTTCTGACCCAAGCAGACTCTACAATAAATGTCACAACAGCACTGCTGAGGGAAAACCACTGCAGCTTCTCAGCACCTGGTGCTGTTGTATAAAATGCAAGGCAGACAGTGCAGAAATAACTTGCACAAATGTTTCTGTGTTTTTTCAGCTGATGTGCTTCATGAATGTAGCACAGTTTCCAGTTCACTCCAAGAAACCAAAGACGTGAAATGGTGCATGCAATTATATTGCCATATATGAGACTTCTGCATGAAAAGGTAAGAGGGGAACCATCATGACTGCCAAGACAGAACAACACTAGGCAGTAGCAGCAGAGGGCTATGCTAAGCATCACCTGAACACAGCATGAACTTGGTGGAAGAAAAATTTTATGGGAAATTTTAGTACTAAAAGGTTCACAACCTTTCTAGGAGACTATGAGCAGTGGACGGCCAAAATTAGGCAAAAAAAAAAAAAAGCAAGGTGAGCACCATTCAAGTTGAACAGGGCAAAGAATTTGATATTATTATGATCAGTTATGATGAAATAGGAAGACAAAACTAGAAAGGGCTCTGAGAGGCCAGAAAATGTCATTGATGGTGGGGGAGGGGGCAGCAAGGAGGTGAGAAGCAAGCAAGAAAAAAAAAAATAATTTTCTATATATAAACCCAAGCCAGGTCCCTTGTTCCAGCTCTGGTCATTTCTTTTGCCCTTTAGACTTTTCAAAAAGCTGACACTATGCTCTGACTTTAACAACCCCAAATCATTCCTCCTAATGGCACCTGTATTCAGATGTATATTGTGTAGTGAGCTGGAGTAAAAGGAAAGTGGCAATAGGCACCCCCCGGCCACCGCAGGTGGGTGTGTGCACGGCCCGAGAAAAACCCAGCAGGTGCAGGAGAGTTCCCCGAGTCATTCCCATTCTGTGCCTAGCATAAAGACACAGCTACACCGGGTGGTAACTCTTAGCAGATGGTGACTTTTGAAAGTTGATTGCTGCATAAATGATACTTTCTGAGTTTGTGCCTTTTAATTCAGGTTCTCAGTAGCGTGTTCAAATGTCAGAGAGTGTCATATTTCTATCTGTGTTTCCTTTGTGTGCAGAAATTTTCTTTAGGTCTAGGAATAACAGCTTGGGAGAAAAGATGGTATCGATATAAGTGATCTACTTTGCAAATGTTACAGAATACAATAAAAAGAGTAAATGCAAAAAGCCCCACTGACTTTGTTCTCAGTGAAAGGTTTTAATTTCTATTGCACTTTTCAAAAAGACTTTTTGTCTGTACTGTAATAGTTTACTGGATCAGTGAGGTCCATTAGCAGCACAAAGGCAGGATTTCCTTTGCTGCAATCACAGGGAGATTGAGGAAGTGGGGGTGGAAAATATCTAATTAATCAGCTACTGCTGCAGGCAAATAAATAACAGGACAGCTGAATGAGTATCTTATTTACCCCCCAGCTGCCTTGCAGTCCCACGCCAGGGTGGCCATGTGCCAGATGCTTACAGCGTGCAGGGTTTTTGGGGCTGCACATGTCCTGGACTGGCAGTCACGGGATTTAAGGCTGTGCTTTAGCATAAACCAGATTCAGAGACACCAGGGCTAAAAAAACCACACTTTTGCTCCAGCTGCAAATCCAAAGCCTGTGCAACAGCACCCAAAGGCAAGAGGGCTGCAAATTGCTCCAAGCTACCTACCACCTGTGGCCACCTACCACCAGTGGGTTTACCTGCTTACCCACACTTCTTTACTCATCTGAGCAAGGTGGTGCTTAGCAGCCCATAATGCTAATACCTGTACCTGGGAGCTGCAACTAGACAGCTTTCCTGGTTTTCTGCAAAATGTTGTCTCTTTAATAGTGTTGTGGCTGGAAACCAGATCCCCTACCTCACCTTTGTAGCAAGGGAGGGTGTTCAAACCAGGATGGTATCACAGTATCATAGAGTATT